>JAQIWG010008114.1:0-11702 GCA_034695025.1 Chamaedrilus cognettii | reverse complement strand
TTGTAGCATAGACCTCCTTGATTGTAGCATAGACCTCCTTGATTGTAGCATAGACCTCCTTGATTGTAGCATAGACCTCCTTGATTGTAGCATAGACCATTTTTTCCAACTACGCGATGACAAGTATTCATCTTTTTTTTCTTAGCCTTCCATTTGATTCTAAATCCGCTGTTTTGCCGCAGGGCCACCCATCACCACCCCAGTTCTTGTCGGTGGTAAATGCCCTCGCAACACGGTCAGACACACTTGGTCAACGTACGGGGGTTACTGCTACGCCCCCGTCATCATTGCGCGAACATGGACCGCCGCACAGTTGGATTGTTTTGAGGGGGGCGGTAACCTCGTTTCCATTCACGAGAGTCTGGAGAATACTTTCGTTGGCCAGCTTCTTCAATCTGTCCCGGATCGGGCATTCTGGATCGGGATGAGGAAAGCGGGGCCGAGTAAGTCTGTCTAATGGTTTTTTTATTTTATTATTCGAATGAACTCTATATGACAGTATGCAAAACGAAAAGAAATGAGTGCTTGGGGTTTCTTATGTATGGGTTAAAATAAAGGATGAGATCAGTCGCGTCCTTTGTAAGTATTGAAAAGATTTGCGGATGGATCATTGTGAAAAGATTTGCAACAGTTACATTTTGCCTCGGCCTGCTTTATGCAGCCATTTTGTTTTAACATTTGATTTTCACTTCTGCAGAATGCGTCGTAATTCGACCAGTCATATTTTTCAGAACATATGGGGGGGGTGTTTAATTTTAAGAACGGTGTGTGAGTATCAAAGACTATTACCGTTCGGTTTTGTGTAAGAGGGCCTCCACAAAACTGCTCCCCCTTCTTCAGTCGCCTTTTACGACTCGCCCGGGGAGCTCTGGGCTGCAAGCTATTTCTTTTTTCCCGGTCTTGCACAAGGATCAGATTTCAGAACATATCTTATATAATTATTGTTATATAGCACATATGCAGATAAATATTATGCAATATATTGTATTTGGTGTCGTTTGCAGATGAGCCTTACATGTGGTACGACGGAACGGAAATGGAGTACACCAACTGGCTGCCGAGTGAGCCGAACGACATCGGTGGTCCGAGCAACTGCGTGCGAGCCGTGCGCTCGTCCGACTTCACCCCTTGGGACGACTTCGATTGCACTTCCCCATCCTCAAACTTCCCATACGTCTGCAAGGCTCCGATCTGTATGTGTAGTGTGCTTGAATAATCTTAATTGGTGAGAAAACACAACGAGAAAAATCAACCAAAGATATACGTATAAAACTGAAAGTGGCATCGCTATTACATATCGGTAATTTCTTGCATTTATTGAGTTTTAATTGCTTCGTGTATTCTTTTTATCATAGCAGTTAATTCTTCAAAATGGCCATTGAGTTTTTTGGGTATTTTTTCTCATGTCCATTTGTTTCTATTTGTCGTGTTGTAGGCAACTAGGTTTTGGTTGACTGTTTTCGATGGATACCAATTCGATTCGCATTGATGAGCATTTTAAAAATTATATATTGCTGTGACATTGTTGCTTTGGAAATGCAGCCGATTTGAGTTTCTATTATAACCTAAGAATGCTGTTTGATCATTCTTATGCACATCTGGCCATTGATGAGTTTTTAATGCTTCATTTATTTACACTGTGTTTTAGCAGCAAAGACTTAGAATAAAAAGTTTAATTTTTGTTGTCGATGTTAATCTCCAGCTCTGCCGCCCACCGTGCCCTCCACGGAGGTCCCAGGGTCCTGCCCCCCGGACTCCTGCCCCGGATCGGGGGGATGGGTCCACTACGGCGCGGACTGCTTCCTGTTCTGCCCGGACACGTGGAACACGTGGGACGAGGCGGTGGAGGACTGTCAGAGGTTTGGCGCGTTCCTCACGGTGATCCTGAACGAGGAGGAGAACCGCTTCGTGCACCACTATCTGGAGGAGACTAGCAACCTGTGGGAGGGCATCATGAGGCCCTACTGGATCGGATACACCAAGAAGAGCGGACGTGAGGCATTATGCTGCTGTAACTATACGTTAATCGACTGTGGTTTTGTAAATTGGAAAAAATCTCTGGGAGTGTGAGGACCCCCTCAAAAGTTGATTTTTCTTTATTTACCTTATGATTTTAACAGACAAGAAGGCCTGAGGGCATTAACTATTATGTCTACGTGTGGTAGTGTTTGTTTGCTAAATTCTTGTGCACTAGCTCCACGCGGCCATGCATTTTTTCTTGGACAACTACACATATTCCACTATTAGCAATCCCAAATTTATTTTCTTCTTCTCTGTCACCTTAACAGTGGCATGGCTACTATGTTATTAAAGCAATGCTGATCATGCTGCGTTGATCTGCTGCTCTTGCTGCGCTGCAGCCTCGATGGAGTTTGAGTGGGCGGACGGGCAGGAGCACAACTACACCAACTGGGCGGAGAACCAGCCCACCCCTCAGAACGTGCGTCAGTGCGCTCAGATGAACATGGCGTACACGGACGCGACCACCTACCGCCTCTGGACCGTCACCAACTGCTCCCGGCCTCTCGGCTTCAGCTGCCGTACAGAGAAAAGTATGCCCCCCCGCAAGCCGGGAAACAAATAATAGACTTGCAGCCAAGAACTTTCTCAAAACTCAAAACTTGCTCCGATAGCACTTTTTGTTTTTGTGCACTTTTTGTTTTTTTTGTGACAGAACCGTTACACCTTCTTTAGTAGCATTTTACGACTCGCCGGGGGGGGGGTTCTGGGCTGCCCGGGCGAGTCATTGAGAGAGACATTCCTTTGTAAAGGAAGATTCCCGACCACTCAGCTTCATCTGCCGCACAGAGAAAAGTGCACAAAGGATTTAATTATTGTGTTAACTCCTTCAGTGTTGGTATGAGTTTGAATTAATCTAAGTTTTGTCCGACAAAAAAATGAGGCACAAGACGAGCGAGTTTTGGGCTGATGGATGTGGGTGGATTTGTTCTAAAGTTCCATAGGTTTTCGTAGTTATCGATCTAAATTTGTTTTCCAAATTTATTTTAACTTTGGACCATTTTATTAGAAATTATTTTCAAACATTTTGTACTTTGGATCGATGATTTTAAGTTTATCAGAATTCTTGATGAAGTATTTGATTTGAGGGTGAATGAATGGATGATCAATATAATATTTTTATGTTTTAAAAGTTTGTTTAAATTTTTGTATCAACATGTAAAGTTATCTGCATTCTGATAGTGTGTTCCAAACTAGCACTAATTGGTTTTATTTCTGTTTTTCTGTAGTTCCACCTCCACCAATACCAAAGACATCGAGTAAGTCCTTGCCTTTTCATCGATTACGGTTTTTTTACCTTTTTCTGCTAACTATTAAACAATGCATCATAGGCCTAATGTTAGATTTAACAGAAAATATTTGACGTGTTGTGTGTTGTCATTTATTTTTAAAGTATTAGATTTAAATTAGATTGTACATTGTGCCCACTTTAAATTCACATCGTTTCCGTGGATAGGCCTCAACATGAGCCTCTTTATAGGCCGACACCAAAAATTCCGTGGGCCGGCCCCTTAGCTTATATAACAGCTATATTACTTTTTTTCTTCTTTCTGTTTAATACTATTATTTATTGCACTCAGTTCCCTCTAAGGAGCTGCCGTTTTAGCCATGCCATGTACAGACAATTTTTTGCATCGCTGTCATGTCTATACGCTTTTTCATCATAACGGAACAATATTTCTTCTGTATTGTAAATAGGCAGTGTAAACAGTTTAACAGGGTTTTAATAGCATTTTAGATCTCATATTTGAACTGTATTATTTTTATATTGATATTGGTTTTATTAAAGTGTACCCTATTATAAATTAGAGTTAAAAAAAAGCAATGTTAATTCAAAATTTTGTTGCTGTGTATTCGTTGTGCAGGCAATGCGGGTATGATCGTTGGCGCGGTGTTCGCTGTACTTATCATTGGCGCACTGCTGGGGGTGGGAGGCTACTTCGGCTACAAGCGCTACGACCTTCACCGCCGCTCCACTGCCGCTGGCATCGTCAACGTTAACTATGACGTCACGCACGATGCTGCCACAGTGGGAAAGGTATGTCTGTGTCATAGGTATGATGTTAGGTAAGTGTTAAGCAAGTTAGGTTAGTGTTGCCAAAAAATCTCTGATACAAAAGATATCTGTATTACGTCCTATTTTCCAAATAGATGAACTTTAATTGTTTCCCCCCGTGAGTCTGTTTAATTTTCTGCCATCTTTCTGTCAAGAATGCTATCTTTTTGACTTGCGCCTATATCGTCGGCGAATCGCTCACATTCTGGAGTACAATTATACCACGTGATCGAGCAGCTGTATGAAGCAGCTGCTGTCAAGCGGCCCAACCCTAACCCTAACCTAACCCTAACCTAACCCTAACCCTAACCCTAGCAGCAGCTGCTGCTCGACTAGTAGCAGCTGCTGCTCGACTAGCAGCAGCTGCTGCTTGATCACGTGGTATAATTTTACTCCAGAATGTGAGCGATTCGCCGACGATCTAGCCGCTATTATCTTTTTGTTTTATTATCGCCAGTTTGGTGATCCGTCTTGGCTCTGGTTCAATAGATACTCCACTGAAAGTTTGTCGAGAATACGCATTGAAAACTGTTTGTTATTTTGCACCTACAATTCAGGCAAATGATGTTTTTTCATTTCCGTTGGCAAGACACATTTTTAGTATGTTACCAGTGCATTATAAATTCATAGATATTGAAGCTAGTGTTTAATCTGTCGTAAAATATCTATTTCTAAGGCACTGCAGAGATTCGAGGAGGCATGTTAAGTTTTCAAGCTTATGGTTCGATTTAAAAAATGTGAGTTACACTGAATCTTACTCTTTTTTTCAGCAGAATCATGAATGGTCCATTATTTCCTCGCCAACGGAAGTCTTAGAATTTTGTCTCATATAGGCCTATAATTTGCATTCTCCAATTTTTTTATCGAAATGATTTTTTCTGCGCATTAGACTCATTCCTGATTACAGTGGATAAACGCTATGGTTCCACGTCGCAGGACCAGCTGTACTCACCGCCGATTAGCGGCTAGGCGCTATGTGTTAACCACACAGAACCAGCAGTCCTCTGTGCCGCCGACATTCGCGCGCAATGGTCGCAGCTCTGTGTACGATAACGCGCGACCGGAGTCCGTGCAGAACTTCGGCTTCGACGACCCTCCGAACTACGATGAGGTGTAGCAAAGCCAAAACTCTGCACTACGAGGTGTATCAAAGCCAAAACCTCAAACTACGAGGTGCATCGAGAGATAAAACTCGTAACTACGAGGTGTAGCGCAAGACGAAACTCTGAACTATGAGGCGCAGCAAACTAGCGGCCATGTAAAAAACGCTTTGACCCCCGGTGACTATTTAAGCATCTCCTGACAGAAACGTCACCCTCCCTCATGAAAATTATTGAAAGTTTGTTTCGATACTGTATTGTGAGCTGGATTGTGTATGTAACTGGATTGTGAGAGCCTGGGTCTTGCACGACAAAGTACGATCAAAGTATGGCTAAATAAATGATTGAAACGCTTGACCAGTGTTGCCAATCCAGTGATGAAAATGACATGCATTTGTGACAAGCAATGTTTCTGCTCTCATTTCATGCCTTGTAAAATGTTGATATTGATTGCCTGAATATTAGATTAGTATTGTAAACTGCTAATTATAAAGCAAAGCATAGGACTAAGGTATTTGCTTCGGTTGTGATGGACGCTATTATTGTTATTGGCGTTGCTGACATTATTCTATCTAACGTTTGTGATAGCAAGATTTAATCATTTTATATCCATGTATTTTGTAACGTCGCTAACGTATATACTGGTCAATTTATAGCTTTCAAGCAGTTCTGAAAACAAATATATAATTTCGATAGAAGCATAATACGGCTTTGGCCGATATATTTCTATATCTAAACCTCTTTTAATTAAAATTTCATTATCATCAGGCCATTTGTTAGCTTGGATAATGTTGAGCATGCAGCTTTAAGGGTAAGCAATGGACATTTTGTTTAGATTGCAGTGAAAAAAATTGTCTAAAAATGTCCGCGTCTAAAGATTTTAACAATACTAAAGCAGGATCTATAAAGGCCATCGTATTCATAATAAGATTATTTCTTCATCGAATTCTTAGGCTATGACATCTTAAATATTGATAGCTCAATTATTATGCATTCAAAATATAAAATATAAAATATAAAATTAATCAGTCTATAAAGCTCACATAGTAGGCGAAATAAAAATGCGTGGCCTACAGAAATGCCATCGTATAAAGCACACACACGCACGCACGCACACACGCACGCACGCACGCACGCACGCACGTACACACACACGCAATAGATCATCATCCCCATTCAAGGCCCATTGAAAATTAACTTTAATAAATGCTGAAGAAGAAAATCTCCACAAGCAATAAAGTAAGCCAGGATTAAATAACTGGTTTTCAGCCCAGGGGCGAGGTAGTAACAGGCGACTGAAGAAGGGGGAGCGGTTCTTTCCTTGGCCATGAAGCACTGAATCGTTAATACACAATACATAAGATCCATAATCTGTCAAAATCATCATCAAAAAGCAATACATAAAGTCACCATCACCATCAGCAAGCAGTCTTAAGGAACTTTTTTTGATAAACACTTCAGTCACGGGTCACATCTTGATTCAGCATCGACGCGCCGCATCAGAATGGGAGACTAGCCCACAGCTGAGAGGGCGACAGCGCTGCTGCAGCAGCAGCTCGACAGTCCTGAACGCCTGGCTCGTGATCTCGTGGGGGTCACACGACAGAAGAGCCTCGTATGGGCTGCACGCAGGGGCAGAGTTGACGACCTGCAGGAGCAAACAGAATCATGACGTCATGGCGCTCGGAGGAAGGAATTTAGTTATTTAAATTCTCACTTAGAAGAAATTAATTTACGATTCATAAGCTTAATCATGAATCAGGCCATTGATCACAATACCAACGGCAAAATTCTAAAGAATTCGACTAAAGAGAGAGTCATTTTCTCATCGCCAAGCACTGTGCAATAATAACAATACTGCCTATTTGACACAGACAATACACCGAGAGATGTACTACTTCGGTGTAAAAGCTTCACATTATGGTGAGTAGGTCAGTTAGGTCAGTCCTTGACAAGGCATTTTTTGGATACTCAAGAATTTTAGCTTGGAATACCACAACGGCACTACTAATACGGGTGATACTAAACAATGTGTATGTCATAATAGAGTAGCGTAAATTTAGTTTCAAGCAAACAAGGTTGGGTGCAAAGATTCTAGACACCAGATTTTCTCTGCTCATGCATAGTATCCGAGTGACTATGTGATGCATTGCAATATACCAACAACCTATGAAAAGATGAAAACAGCCGTTAAATCAAAATACACACGAAACTAGAGAGTGTGGCATGCGGACCATGTTGGTGCAGTCGTAGCAGTGCTGTATGACGGCCAGCAGAGGATACTCGATGAAGTTCTTGCTAGAGAGAATCTCCAGAGAGCTGCAGTGCTTGATGAGATCTGAGAGGAAGCGCGGAGCCCGCACGCTGCACGCAGCCAGCCAGCGCAGCCGCTCTACGCTCGACTCTAACTGCGCCTATACCATACCAGCAATAGTATCTGAGTCATGTACAAACATGCACCTATGTATTTACAAATGTATGTCTTGTAGACTGGAAACGTATTTGACACAAGAATATGTTTTAACAAAAGGTAACGAATACCGAAAAACGCTAAAACAAGAAATCAAATAAATCAGCTTATTTTGTTGACACTCGAAGCTCTAATGTGACGCCATCTAGCTAGTGAGCGATGTGTGCAATCACACATGACTCTAACTGTGTAATTCAATGCATGCAAGAAACCATGATTTCATGCATGCTCGAAAAAAAACACAAGCAACAGAATGAGGTTAATGAAACTGTGACGTCATTTTGCTGCTTGTGTGTTTTTCCGTGCATGCATGCATGCTTTCATGCGTGCTTCTGATTATAACCTTAGAGGCTGCACACATGACTAACTAGCTAGATGGCGTCATTTTCGAGTTTGCTGTGTCAGCATAACTTCTGATCAATAACTGGATCTCGCATTCATCAGAGACTAATGACCACACTGATCCGCCATCTTGCGTTGGATTTGACACTAAGCCTACCTTCCTGCTATCCCCCGCCCGCTGCACGGCCCTCAAGTGTTCCCCCCGGTCCCTCTCCCCCGTCAGCGTGGGCTGCGCGCTCCCCACGCCGTAAATCTCGTTGATGGCCGCCAGGGCGAGTGCCGCCCTCTGGGGCAGTGCCCCCAGGGCCCGCTCCACCCCCCGCAGCTCAGCGCGCACGGGGGCGGTCTGCTGGGAGACGAGGGGGGCCAGCAGACGTAGCACGCTGAGCTGGTCGTGGGCCACCTGGCGACAGCAGAGGGGGGAGGGAGAGTTTCTAGATTGCTTTTATTTTATTTCATTTCTAATTCTCCAAGCACTAGCGCACAGTTGATTAAACAGTTCCAAATATTTCACAAGGCAGTTGCGACCTGGTGTTACTTAAGGCTTGCGTGAACCAGTAAGGACAAGCGAATAAGCGGCATGATGAAAGCGCGTCTGGAGTTCCCCCTTACGTCCAACATTAACAATAAAAACACAACAAAATTAAACGTAACATGAATAGTCTTTAGAAGGTCGAAATCCATACCAGTGTTTATCGCATAACCGGTTTATTCACTTCCAACAATTGGCTGCAAGTCAGCGCTGCTATTGTGCCTTTTAGTGGTATTTATAACGTTAAGCGTAACTTTAGCAAAATAATTAGGGGTTAATGAATCCAATATCTAAAACTGCCCCCACAAAAATGTTATACAGCAAAATTTGATTCTTTAATCGCGGCATGTATCACACGGCAAACTACATTTCGATTATTGTAAATATGTTTTCGCATAAAAGGAGCATAAAAGGACGAAACACACAATAGCTACAAACGAATGACTTCAAGCGCGCCATTCGTGTCTCTAACACAGCCCAGCAGTTCACCTCCTCAAAGGGGCAGAAGTCCCTGTGACCGGCCAGACGGCAGGCGCCCCTGCTGCGACACGCCTGACAGACAGGCTGCCAGCAGGAGCGACAGAACACAGACACCTGGCACTCGGGGTGATACCGACACCACACCAGCGGCCTCGAGAAGTCCACCGACCGAGTCGAGTCAATGTCAACAACCTGAAGGCCATCAAGTATTGCAGACAGAATTAAGGAATTTTAAGGTTTTTGTAGCTAGCTTTTCAGATAGGTATTATAAAAGCGTTGAAAAGAATAATATTATTTTGCTGCTTGCTCGACTGACCAGATATGCCACTGCTCAATTAACAATTAACATGGGTCCTAATTAGTCACCTATTGGTAAACAACTTAACAAGTGGAGAATAACCAGAAGTAAGAAAAAACTTAAGATCAGGTAATAGTTATGCAGTAGCTGACAATAGTCTGCAAGAAAAAAGATTTGTTCACTGACATTGATTTATAAATGAATGAATAAATTTTCTATAGTTGATGCTCAGAAAACACACGAGGTTCATGTTTTGAATAACAGAATTGACATTATTAAGAATGAGCTGTTACAATTTACATTGTTATATTAGTTGTTAAATCGTTAATAAAGTATGCTATGCTCTAACCGGCTGCAAATAGACAATGCGACAAACCCGATGGTCATTCAGCCCCTGCATCTCTAGGCGATGAACCACAGCGCAGTCCTCACACAAGAACTCGTTGCAGTCACAACAGCGTTTGACCGCCTGCCCCCCCTGCCTCTCATGCCCCGATCCCTTGGCCCCCCATCCACGCGCGCACTTCTCACACGACACCCCACCCGTCACCCCTCCCGTTCCCACACCCATTCCCACAGCCGTCCCCACTGCCTCGTGTGCCCGACGCAACTCGCGTTCCGCGATCACATTCTCTAGAGCGAAACCCGGCAGCAAGCCCTCGAGACCCGTCAAAGGCAAGCGAGTCACCATACCACACTTTGCGCACGTCACACCGCAGCGGTCGGCACGAAGGCTCGCATAGAGGCATTCGTGGCACGCAGCGTGCAGGCACCGCAGCACGCGCGGGCGCTTAAAGAATCCGCTGCAAACGGGGCACAGCAAAGCGTTATCGGGGATACCAATCTCATTGTCCGTGCTGGAAGCAGGACGGGAAATACACGTTGTAATGCAAGACGTGTCGCTGAAAGGCGAAGGCAGGGAGGCGGATGTGCGGTTGCTCGAGGCTTGGTCGATTAGCCAGGCTCCGCTGTCTGGGGAAGTCTGACTAGGAGATGATGTGGGGGGCTTGGATGCGGTTAATATAGCATTGACTGTAATGCCGTCTCTGGAGAGCCCGATTTGAGCGTGTGGTGTGGCTTTGACGCTGAAGCATTGCAAAGTTGCGCTGCTGCTGCTGCTGCGCGACATATTGGCTGCAGAGGTGTCGTCTTGAGGAATAATGGGATCAATCAAAGTATATTTGTCCGAAGCGGAAGTGGAATCGGTGGACATAGTAGACGTAGGCTGTGGAGCAGGAGAACAAATCTGCCAGACAAAAATCGGCTGTTAAAGTTCTGAATGATCTCCGCACAGCAAAAAAGAACTACACAGCTAACATTCTGTCGGCTACACGTTCACTAATCATTATGCAAAATGACATCCAGCCTAGTCCAGGCCTACATGACGCAAATCAATAGACCCTATGAAGAATCGAATGAAAACGTATTGTAGCAGCTTACGCGATTATAATAAATAGCGATTTGAAATAAGTATTACGGTCTTGTAACAGCAAGACTTCTAGTCACTTCAATTTCAATTTGTAACTCAATGTTCAGCACGTCGTCTAACAATTGACGCACTACGATGACTCTAGCCTATCGTCGAGCGTATCGTATTCAAGCGATAATCTGAACGGTCACTAGTGTCCCTGTCCCAAAACAGGCGGACTTGGGTGGCTTAGGAAGTTACAGGCTATACACAGGAAGGGCACCGGTGTTCGGTTTCAAGCGCCCGGTAAGAATTTACATGACATAACGCAGCCTCAGGGTTGACGGATTGTTAGGCCGTTGTTAGGCTATTAGACTAGAGCCATGGTGGCGATTGGACTACAGGTGTCGCACCGGCCCGGGGTATTTGAAACTTATTTACACTTGGTTCCGTAGCCGCCGCCCCACAGCATCGAAGCTATGTAGGCCCCAGCATAGGCCTAGGATACATAGACGCTTACGACTCGTGTAGGCCTAACCCTCTCAGATTGCGGCCGACCGCGCTTTTATAACATGATTAGGCCTAGGCTACGCTACAGTATAATTAGGCCTATATCAATAGTATGCCATAGCCGCATGTAGGCTGCGTATATTGTAGGCCTTAGCTAGCTTAGGCTATGCAATGCAGGGCCTAGAGCGCTGCAACTTACACGTACAATGGATCGATCTCATTGTTAACAGTCGTGGACCCATGAGTTAGAAACTTTGAAATTGGCCGTGACCTATGCAATGAAGGGGGCACAGCTTGCTGGCTTAGTAGGCTATAATGGTGGTTAGTAAGTTACATGCACTCCTCGACAGGCCATAGTGTGAAGGACAAACGAATGATCTCCACGCAACTCTGCTGTGACAAACGCAGTTACTGTTAGCCTACAGCATGCCTGATAGCCAAATCATCGTTATTCATAGTGGCTGGCATTAACTATAGGTCGGTCTTA
>JAQIWG010008113.1:0-11702 GCA_034695025.1 Chamaedrilus cognettii | reverse complement strand
GCTCCCTCCCCCTGCCTCTCACCTCTTGAGCCCGATTCGTCGTCCGTTGACTCGATTCCTGGTGGTTCTAGACGCGCGGTGTGCGGCGATGCACCAGCTTGACGACCCCCGAGCCCCAATCGACCAGGACGCCCTCCCCTCTGCCCTCTGCTTGCTGAAACGAGGGCTGACCAGCGCCCGCTGTTTGGCTGCATTGCTTCACGAATAGCCCGAGCGCCTCAACGTTGGCCTCAAGCTTTGCGAGTTTTGTT
This sequence comes from Chamaedrilus cognettii, assembly GCA_034695025.1. Lineage (NCBI taxonomy): Eukaryota > Metazoa > Annelida > Clitellata > Enchytraeida > Enchytraeidae > Chamaedrilus > Chamaedrilus cognettii. Next base: position 11,451 of record JAQIWG010008113.1, on the reverse strand, counting down.
AGCACCGCCGCAAGGTCTCCCTCGGTCAGTCTTGGTGACGGCATGTCGTTCGGGCTCGTGGCCACGAACAACAGCATCTTGTCCACGACCAGCGCTTCATCCAGAGTTTGCAGAATTAGAAAAATGTCATCCACCTCTTTGGTAACGCTATTGGGGGCTACGCTGGCCATTCGATGCTTTGGCGGTCGGGCCCATTTTTCAGGCAGAACTGCGTCGGCTTCATCGAGAAGCAGTCCTTTGGCGGCGACGATGATATCCGCAGCGTAGAAGTCTTAAACGGCAGACTTCAAGGGCCTAATTTCAGACGTTTTGACTTTATTTATCGCAAAAAAAGCAGTTGGGCACAACTAGACGTCTAATAACGGTGTTATGTAGTGAAAAATATCCTATATACCGGTAGCTTACGTAGTGAAAAAATTGAATCATGCATGCCGAATTTTTCGTGTTTCTTATTTGAACGATGAAAATCTGGCAACCCTATATACTAGGCGCATGCACTTTAGGCTACATGCGTATTGTATAGGCCAAAGTGATAATTGTTTTGAGCGTAAAAACTATAATACCTACTAAAATCGTACTCCTAATGCCTGGCCTTAATATCCCCCCCCCCCTAAAATGGTAGAATGCTTATTCAGCAGAAAGGTCAATATTCTGTCGTAATTAAATTTTATACTGTAGAACAGGCTAACCAGCGCGTATTACAAATCAATATCGTATTCACGATACTGAGTTGTAGTCTGAAACTGACAATAGCCTATGAAGAGTATTAATTTAACAGTACCGGCAGGCGGAGTAAAACCCGACAGGCATACTATAGTTACATGTACAAGTAGCTTGAATTGCTGTCAAATTGATTTAGACCTTGCCTACTGTACGTCAAGTCACTTGAAGAGACTTTAGTTCTCTCAGATTTTAGTGTTCTACTACTACACTTTGAGTCATTTGTTTTTGAATGGATTCACATCATCACATCGCATGCTTCAGTCTGGATTGTAACAACGCAATAAAGAAACGAATCGAGACAATTAAATACAATAACTTTCTATTATTTGTTGTGAATGCCAGTTTTTAAGCGTTGCGGAGCCTCCCGAATCCCGATCAAAATGCCTCGACTGTCGTATAGATTGATTGATGTTCGTCTATTTGACCACACAGCCCTCAGCGCTCGCTGCGTGCTCATCAAATATTCACGTTAGCCTATAGCGAGGTCATTTCTGAGGGAACGCAGAGTCTCAGGGGAACGTTGTAGCAACGAGAGCGTCTTTAAAAACAAACTTACTCAAGCGATCTTACATTGACATGGATCGAGCCGGGCGTCTTTGTAGGCTAATGAGAACTCGAAAGTGAACCTCAAGGAGGCCCCTCGGCGGCGTTTTCAGACCATGATCTAAATATAGTAACCCCATAGAGCATTATGACTCATAGGTAGATGACAAAATACATGTAAATTCTTTCACAAAAATTGGTTCCAACATTAAAATCTGAATTTCCGTTTAATTTTCAGTGAATTGAGAGAGAACTAGGTATTTTAAGATCTAGTTAGTTTTATTTTGCAGGAATTTATTATGTTACACGTACATGTAGTAAGAAGTTGAACACGTTGACCTTTGCCTGTATGGGCAAACTGAAGCCAGCTAGAACATAACAGACCTACAGTACATGTATTGGCCGTTTCAAACACCAGCGGCTCACATCTTGAGCCTCTAATTCTAATAGGCTACGTTCGATTTAACCATAGTAACGCAACTGAGATTTGGATACTGTAATATGTAAGCGTGGTACTGTCATTCATTCTTGACGAGATTTCTTCATCTACATTACATGCTTAATTTGGAACTAAACAACAATAAATTCGGCAGAAATAAATTTGTAACAGATCTACGAACACAGAAATGACCATTTACAATCCTATCCGTCGCATCTTCACGTCTTAATAATTATCTTAGCTTTCAAATCTTTCTCTACCGTAAATCCATTTTTTAGAAAATTTTAAACATAGTTGAGTCACTGCATGATAAAATTGCATTTTCGTTATGCTACTCCATACATAAGTAATTGTAGATTAATTAATAAATAGTTTTTCATTGCGCGATTGTTTCAAATAGGCTGAAACCAATTAATATTAATTTACTTACGACAGGTTTAGCATTAAGCAACTTAAGAAATTCGAAGAGTTTTCAGTTAAAGTTCGTTTCTGTTTTAAGCTGGTCAAGCATTGAAGTGTGACTGTTTTATTCGACATCCAAGTACGAGAATAAGCGTCAAGCGATGCAACGATCTATTCACTCCGGCGCTGTGCTGTTCGGCGGCCGACTCTAAAAATAAGAAATTCACGAGATCAATGTAGGCCTACAATCAATGCACATTGCAGAATGTGTTTGTATTTGCATTGCCGCGTAATGGATGCAATTGGCTTACCGTACAGGGTTTCCGTTGAGCTATTTTCTTCTGGCGTTCAGACGCCAAGATTCAGGTGCTTTGTCGTCTGTAGACGCCGGGTCTGCTTTTTCTGGCGTCCAGCATACGAGTACTAATACGATGCCATATATAAATCAATTACAGCGACGCCGAGACCTCTGAAATCTGGCGTCTGGTGGCGCTGGGGGTACGATTTTGGCGTCGCTTGACACCGGAGGCTTGTTTTTTGCGTCTGAGACAAATTTTCTGGCGTTATAGACGCCGCGACGCCACATAACGGAAGCCCTGCTATCATATCCTTGTGGTGTATGAAAGACTAGAGTGCAACCATTACAAAAATCGTGAACAAAAACAGATGCAGATAATAGTCGTCAAGTACTATATTACTGATTACCAATCATATATACATTTAATAACTATAATATACTTGTTGAAGTTATTAATCAATGGGCTTAATTCTTTTATTCCTAGTTAGAAATATAAAGATTGTAAAATGTGACAATAAATTTCGATTCATACTGAATGCAAATGACATAGTTTCATAACGTTCACACTTCACAATAAAGAAAATTCTATTTAGAAGAACTTTTCATTGTTATGTTATTTTTGGAAAGGATACTAATAAAGAGGAGATAGTTACTGATTCATATTATTTAGTCGATTAATTAGCGCACGTGTGACCTGCATTATGGTTCATTCAGTCTTGAAGTCCAGACAATTATTTGAGACCACGATGGACTTCATTAGTTCAATATTTAATCTCATGACGTTGGTTTCAACCGCCAATACACGAATATCGGCGCATCGAGCTGCTCCGTTCTCACTGTATTGCGTTTATTGATTCTGTATCGACAATCCTGACGATCTGATCAACTTTTAGCCCCGGCTAATGCTCCCCAAAAATGTAGGGCCTATGTATCTTCATTTCTGCATGAGAACAGCACAACTTCACAATTTTTTCTGGAATATCATGATAATGCTTAGGCTATCATAATTGTCTCTGCGTTTGGGGGGACTCAGACCTGGCTACGATGCTACATGTAGATTCGTTAGAGCTTTATTTGGTTATCGTGTGCCACTAATATATCAATTTCTAACGCAAATAGTTATACGCTATACTGATCAAAATACTCATTTTTAAGCTTTACATACAGAAACGCTTTTGTAACTGTAATTTACTTGTATAACGCCACAAAGAGGACGCGTGCAGAGTCTGGGCAACGTATAGCGCATCCTGACAGCGTCGCACTCGGCGCCCATTGAACAGATTTTGAACGTGATGGGTCCTTGATCATCTAACTCGCTAAACATGTTTTAAATAAAATATTTGATTTGGTTTTTTACTTTTCTAACGCCAATGCACTGACCATGTTCGAGTCTCTTGTTGTTAGTGTCGAGGTGCAGGCGGCGAGAAGAATTACTGATGCCTCGCTGCAGATCCAATCCGTGCAGTCTCTGTCCACTTCTCGGAGTTGAATGTACAGAGCGCAGCATCAGCGTGGGGGAGGACTGCAGCATGGCCGGAGTGACGAATGATACCGGTTCCGCTCGGCTCTCGTGATCGGTATATTCTAAAACCGTCAAGAAAACGAAGCACAAAGCCAATTATTTTCAGTATAATGCAATGTTATACTCAAAGTGAAGAAAATGTACATGCATATGAAATCCTTTTTGTCAAAATACAGAGTTCATGACGCACATACACTGTTTCAAATGCATTCATCATTGTTTATTATTAAGTACAACAGTTGATCTAAATTAATGTTATTGAATTTTAAATACAATGCCATTAATTTTAAAGCAAGAACTCTCTCTCCACCACTATTTTATTTTTGGGATTAGTCACTAATGTCCATATTTGGACGCAAAGGCTGGCTATCTCCCACATCACTTATTAATACATTAGCTACTGAACGAACAAATCTTGAAGAAACGATATCTGTCGTGGAGAAAAATAGAGTTTCCATAAACGTCTGCTATTGGCTATCGTCGACTTGACCTGACCCGTTGATACGGTACGCGGAGACAGATATCAGTGCGTCTCAAAAATCGAGTGCGAAGAAACGAAATCGTAAAAAAATCGACGAAAAACGGAGAAACGAATTAAAGCCAGCGAATCCTAATAACCGAACCGCCTGAGGCCGAGTCGTACCGTGCAGATACATGACCGCCTCCGCTCTGCCCAGTTCATTGGCCGCCACGCACTTGTACGCCCCATAATCCTCCGCGCCGCCGATATGTATGCGCAGACTCAGCGTGACGACGTGGGCCCCCTCTCCCCCTCCCGCGCCCTCCTCGGCCGAGCTGTAGGCCTCGATGCGGTACTTTGGCGCCCGAAGGGAGGCTGCGAGGGAGGGGGAAGAGGAAGCGATGCGGCGGCCTTCCTTCTCCCAGTGGTTGACGGCGTGCGGGCAGGCCGCTATGACGCACTCAAGGATCGTCTCGCGACCTCGCGCCTGGCTGATACGAGGGTTGGGCAGGCGGAGCTCCGGGGGAACTGAAGCAGCGAGGTGAACTTTGATAACGCGATGATTGTGGGAGAATATTGATTATTGTATGTATATTTAATGAGTGACTCGTTTATTTGCAGCGTGTTGAACTTTGATATCGTGATGATTGTGGAAGAATATTTTATATTGCTGCCTAGATTGAATGGGCAGGGTTAATCATCTATCTGCATCGAGTTAAACTCTGATACAATGATTACATTTTGTCTTAGTGTCCTAATGGTAAAAAAGTATTGAAATCGAATTTTCTGAGATCAATATGGTTGCATCTTGTGAGTCATGAAAAAAGTGAAAACAAAGCATGACTTCGTGACAGTCAGATAAAAAATAAATCTACACCGGTACGCATGGTGCTGACAACCATTTTGATCAAAATTCAAGTACCTTGAACTTTAGTCTTTTGAGCATAAACACTCAAGTAACTTGAATGCTAAAATCAAAATAAATATTAATTCACATGTAGTCAAACATTTGAGCCGATTGCCAAAGATTAATTTTCTCAATCGCACGCTCTTTATACATCTGAAACTTCTTATAACTGAAGATTGTCGTCTGAAGTAATAAAGATTTATAACCAGGAAGTTTCAACTTCTTATTTTAGGTAAATCTATTCTACGTAATATCAAATTGGAATTCTCTGCTTATGCCAATAAGCAGAAGCACGAGATTGCTTAAGGATCAAATTAAAAATTCAATCTAGAGGCAGAGCATACATTGAACAGTGAGTTTGATCTCCATGCTGCTGAGCGACTGTACTCCGTTCTCTGCTACACACACGTACACGTCATCGCAGTGTCGCGAGACGTTCTGTATCGTCAACAACTCTCCCTTTGTCGTCGAACCTGAACAAATCCAGCGAATGATTCATTCATTCTAGCTTCAATCCAGTTTTAAAAAAGGCAAAAAGATCACACAATACCGAGGTAGATTCATCTGATGGCCAACTAGTATTCCGAATGCAATAATATCTCTCAGACTAGCTATAAATCCAGTTTTTTATTCTTTATATTTGCAATACAGTCACAGTTTTCAAAAAAGTGTGCTTCTTTATTTTTCGTGAAGAAAAATCTTCGTTATCGTCGCTATTGAACAGAATTGTCTAACAAAAGCCACCTGAATGAGATTGTATACATTGCAATAACCAAAATTGAATACTGCCTATTTGCTAAAATAACGGCAACATACAAAATATACCTACATGTACATGTAGGTATATTAGGTATATTGGCATCTAAAAATCAGCATAACTGTATTTTCTTATCACTCTGCTAAGATCACAACTGCATGCCAGTCTAAGTATCACAATTGCCATACTACACACTTGATTTGCTGTCTGTGAGTCGACAACTCTTCGTCGCGCCAAGCGCCACGTTGTCCGCTGTGATTGGTGGATAGCGCCTGTACCACGTGACCTCTGGCGGGGGAACACCCGCTACGATACACGCTAGTTCAGTGGAAGACCATTCCTGAACCACCACCTCCCCTTGGCTCGAGAGGTGGTCGAGTATTTGAGCTGGAACTTGAAGCAATCACACGTTTAAATCATACTCATCGCAGCACAGCACATTTGAAATAATCACACGTTTAAATCATAAGTATCACATCACACTTGAAATAACGCGTTGAATCGCAATACATCACCTCACCCTTGAAATAACAACACGCTTAAATCACACACATCGCATCACATCAAGCTTGAAATAATCACACGTTTAAATCACATGCGTCACATCACTTCACACTTGAAATAGCACAGTCGCCGAATTGCAACTAATATAATCCTCATCATTTTGAGGAGAGTACAAAACACAAATAAAAGTGCGCTACAGCTGCACAAGCAATTGTAGCAAGAGCAAGCTGCAATGAAAAATAAATAGCTAAGATAATTATAATGATGCTTAATAGTACATGCAATGCAAAACTGTAGACGAAAACTGTAAACTGTAGACTGTAGATGTAAAACTGTAGTGCAATGCAGAACTGTAGATTTGCATCTCTATATCGAGATTTGAAATTTTTGTAACTATATCTCAAAAATAATTCTTTCACATCACGCTGTCCTCTGGTTGCATCAATTATGCCTCAGAGGGATTTATTTTCTAATGTTTCAGGTTTTGAAAAAACATATCGCTCGCATCGAATATTGATGACGTCGAGTTCTAGTGAAAAGCTGGCATGCCCAGTGGCACCGGACCATATTGTTATCAAAGGTTAAAAATAGGATTAAAAAGATTAAAAAGATTAATAATTAATTACTTTCTTGAAATCTCGAGACCAAGGTACCACGGCAACATACATTTCTATTTAGAACTAGCTCTTCAAGTTAAAATGAAAGAAACGGAGAAGCAATTGACTGCAACAAGTGTACATAGTAATTGTAGGATTTTCTTGCTTTGCAAGCTTTTCAAGTATAGCTTTAGATTCCATAATAAGGTGATGTTCCGAATCAATTTGCAAGAATAAAATCTAGAGAACAGCTGTTCTAAGGATTGGCAAAAAGATATTGCCAAGCCTCCACAAATTTAGTTGTGTTGCCATGTTGATTTAGCCAAATTTTTAAAGTTTCTGATCAAAATTGTTTCTTGCACTAATGATCAGATATGACTAGATTTCAGAAGGCCTATTCCTGAATATGGTGACTTGTATTTCAATTTAACGCAATTCGCTTTATTCATCAAACCATGCATTATGTTTGTATGGTATCAACATGCATAATTCAATAATACTTTACAATGTACATGCACTTGTACAATGTACATGAACATGTACTACAGTATTAGTCGGAAACAAAGAATTGACTTGCAGCCCAGAGCTCCCCGGGCTTTTCGTAAAAGGTGTCTAAAGAAGATGGAGCGGTTCTGTGCCGGCTCTCATGCACAGAACCGGACCGTATATAGTCTTTGTGCTACACACACACTAAACTACAAAAAACAAGATTCCTCTCAGAACACTAAAATGACACCCATTTCATCATTAACCATTGGATTGCGGCGATACCATTAGTTTGCCTACCGTGGATGTGTAGGAACACCATTTTGCTCCGGATTGGGCTAGTGTTGGTGGTGCACCGGTATGACCCCTCGTCCTCTAACAGGGTGTCCAGTATCTGGAGGTGCCACTGTCTAACGCCTGGACGCACGACGCTGAAGCGCGAATCATCGACGACACGCCGATCCTCGTACGTTAGCGGGATGAAATCGTTGTCCAACCACGCCACCTGGCAATTATCATCGGATAATTATATTTGTGCACACATCATCTATTTCCTGTCATCGCTGAAATACTGATTAGCTGATAAATTTGGCATTTAAAACGTCAGATTATTGCCACGCAGTGGTTCATTAAATACAAATTACACACGTCGCTGTGCAACTTCTAAAATTTTATCTAGTTTGCCACAATTTAGCTTCAAGTATTCTCAGACACAATAACGCCTTTGGAATAGGCGTATACGCTCAGAGTGTCCTCTTTAGGCCTATGCATCCCATTTACCTGCCTTATGACCCATACGATATAAAGCCTGAAATGTGTGAGGCAAATGTTTTGGGATCACCCTATACATTTTCACACAGTAGTCTACCGATAATTTGATCCACGGATCCCTTTATCTTCATGATTATTCAACCAATGACCAGGTCACCCGGTTCAGCATTGCCGAGCATACGGCTGCACTACCTTGAACATGGCCATTTGATGGCGTTCCTTTGATGCCGAAGCTTAATTAAGTCAATTTGCACAGAAATTACTGCTTTACCAGTGCGGTATGCGCGGCTGCGAAGAGTGAGCAAAAGGAACGCACCTAGCGACCTGATAAAATAGTCTCACCCGCTGGAATTGCTATGTCCGAGCCCACCGCACAATCATCGTAAACAATTATCGATTTCTTCATGCGCAGAACAAAATGGAAGCTCACTGGGCGGAAGTACTGTGACGTGATTCCTGCTCTGATGATCATACCGGCTTGCATTTCATTTACAAAATAAATAGTATGTATTAATCTCTACGCGATTTTTAGACTATTCAAGCGTTCTTCCACGCGCCAACTACTTATAGGTAAATATCCAACGCAGTAAGATATCACGTTATTTATGACAAGTATGATGTGCACTGCACGCCTTGCAGTCTTGAAGGGGTCAAATATAAATTCTCTCGTCCTAATGAATTCTCTAGTCTTGTTCTAAAATATACTCGAAATCAACGTTCTAACTTTATATTCATCCCGTCAAACGATTCATAGATGATCACTTTTAAGCCCCCACTTCTCCTCTCCCCTTACAAAGTTATTACACTTTCACCATTGAATCTTGACAAAAACACAATTGTGTTCAAAAGTCTTAAGTAAAAAGTCATGAAAGAAGCTCTTTCTTTGGGCGCACCTTGTATTTGCCGAGGTTGTCGATGGTGCAGGGAAGGATGATGGCCTGTCCCACGACCGTCGTCACGTTAGTCACAGCAACGTCAAACTCAGGCTCCAGCCCTATCGCTGAACAGCGCGATGACTTACATTCCACTTACATCTAAGGCTCCAGCCGTATCGCTTATTACGCGATAACTGAACAAGGTTTTTACACGAAATTGTACGCCTAATTTGAAAGGGGTATGGGCGTAGCATTGCGCGCAAAAATAAATGAAGGTGGCGTAAGTCGACGCGGTTTGATATCAGGTGGCGTAAGCGATTGCGGTTACCTGATTTATATCCGTTTGCATCCATGATAAGATCTATAACAATTCTTATGATGTACGCTGAATAGGTAACGTATAGTCACGCAGTCAGTGAAGAAAATCCGGTAATATGAAAAACTGAACATAAGCTTATTCCAGAATGCAGGTTTATCTTGTAAAGAAGAGTATCATCCAAATTGCAAACATATGCGCAAAATCTCATCAGCGAGGTCCAACAAAACAGCGCGCGCAACAAAAAAGGCAAATGTTTGACAAAGCCGGAAATAAATTGTCGCTTGAACACGGACGCTTTACGCGAGTCCGAGGGAACTATACGCGTCGCTTCAGAAGGGTCAGAATAACGCAATAGCGTAGCCAGCCTATACTGACCACCATAATGCAATAAAATATGGCGCTAAATGATTAATTACATAATCACGAAACAGACTATACACTCTAATTTGTGTTTTCAAAACAATCATCGTGGCACTAAAATAAGCCCCAGCGTATATTTTTCGTGTAAATACATTGCGCAATGTACAATAATTGTACATGCACATGTATGTCATCGATGAAACCACGAGTGCGTTAGCGTGTCATCAACCATATAGCTGGAAAAAATAAAAGATAGCTAGAAGAGATACATGCATAGTAGCTAGAAAAAAAAGCAAAATCATTGTTTTAGATTGAAATGGACTCTAGCAAATTATAGCGCATTGGGCTATAAGCTATAGCACAGCAAACCTAGACCCCTGACAATTTAATAATCATATGCGTCAATAATATTTCGTAATTTGATATCAACGCGTAAACTTATTAATAACAGACAAAGTAATAAACGGGCTTGCCTTCGTCGTCGTATTGGTCTTCCTTGGCAGAGGGCGGCAGTTGCAATCGAACGCCTTTTGACACCATGGGCGCTGCAAGCAGTCGGCGCATCAAAGCATCAAGTACGCAGTCTCATTAATAAATTGCTCCTTGATATCAATCAATGAATCCAAATCATACCTCAACCAGAGCTCCCGTTAAGCTTCTTTGCTAGCGTCCAGACGCCAAAACCCATCGTTGCTGCTATTTGTTATTCTCATTATTGTTTAAAGACGCGTTCATAACTAAGATAGTACGACGTCTTTCAAAAATATTCAAGCCGCAGTCGGGGCCTATGGGCGTACTCCACCCTAAGTGCAATAATTGATGAACTTGAGGATTTGTTCCCTAACCCCCCCCCCCCCAATTCCAAGACACAGGAGTTTTGTCGTGTCGAGACGCCAGAGTGTTTATTTTCTGACGCAGCTATGACAGTAGGCATGTTAACACAGCACACACTGTATTATAAACGATTGCAGCGACGATGAGATCTGTGACGTCTGGCATTTGCAGACGCCGCGGGTGACGATTTTTGGCTTCTCGCGAAATCCTGGGTATGATTTTCAACGTCTGAAATTCAAAATTGATGGCGTCATGGACGCCGCGACGCCAGTTAAAGACAGCCCTGACTACAATCACTTACCATCAAGAACAATTATAGTGATTTGAAAAGCGACCATATCGTGAGCCTAAAGGTTAGTCAAATATTACAGTCGCCTCTCGCCATGAATATAGAGAAAGTAAAAAGTGTGTTTTAACTGCTGTGCGCTGATTTTTTAAACGTGATAGAGAGATATTGAGATAGGCTAAGCTTCAGACATACATGTACATGTAAACCCTACAGGTTGCTGTTCTGTTTGTATAGACGCGCTCAGGATGTGAATTAAACGCGTCTGCATTGTACAGCGTAGGCCTGCATGATGGTAAATAACCTCAGTGAATTGTTGTTAATTTGCAAACAGCATCCTCCAGTGATAACTACATTACATGCTTCATT
>JAQIWG010008112.1:0-11703 GCA_034695025.1 Chamaedrilus cognettii | reverse complement strand
CCGCGCCTACGATTCAAGCAAACGATGTTTTTCCATCTCCGTTTGCATGACATATTCTTGGTGCGTTAAAAGTGCAAATATACATACATGCATACATAGTTACTGTCCCGTGCTCCATTCAACAATGGCGTCGAGTGCCGTGATTTACTAAAATTATGAATGCTGCGTGTATATGTAAATTGTGCCGTGTAGCTAGAAACGAAGTAGGCTAGGCTTAGTGGCCTTAAATTTCTGCTAAAATTGCACCCGTTTTATCGAATGTCGTTGGAATGCTAAAGTTCGAGCATCAATTTTCTTTTACATGCGGTAAGAACGCCTTACCCCTATCGGTAGTCTGTACTTTTTTCTTTATCTAATTTGTTGTTGAGATGTCGATGTTTGGTCGTTCAGTTTGCAACGCGAGCTGCGCAGTGCAATATCAAGACTTAGGCTAGTCTGAATTCAGTCAATTTGCTGCAATTTTCATGAAGTCTTACAGGGATAGCGACCACAGTATACTTGTTGAGACTTTCGCTGTAATATTGGTAATATAATCATGACCAAGACTCTTTTATGTTGGCTATCAAAATTTTTCTCAAAGCCGCTAGCATGCCCACACGATTAGCTTGCTGCCGGTGTCGGCTCCTTAAAGTCTCTGAACTCCGCTCTCGTTTCTGTTGACGCGTTACTAGATCGCGTGATCGGCATCTCTTTCAACATTGATAGCTGCAAGTCTGCAGCAAGTCATCTGACTCGGTGTCTATGGGTTCTTGTAATGATGGCATTAATACACTTCATCGCGCGTCGCTGCTTCGTGCGGTAAGAACTCGTCATCTCTCAGCCCCAACCCCCACCCTCCCACTTCTGCTCGCAAGTTTGGATAAAAACGAATTGTGAATCTTCGTTGGATAACTTAGGCCAGGGGCATGAGCCCCCCCAGACTTTAGAAAGCTGGAGCCGTCACTGCCAGAGTTCAGTTTAGCCCTTACAAAATAGGGGTAACGTTACGCCTGCTGCTTTTAAAACAGTAGTTCACTCCAATGTTTTTCAAAAAAGGAGTAGGCCTAGAGCTAGCCTACTCCATCATCGTCCATTTTTATGGGTAATGCTACTCCTACCCATTTCTAAATCTGAGTAGAGTTTCAAAAAACGTCATTTTTGGAGTACTACTCCTACTCAACTTATCCCTGATGACTGCGCTCTGCAGGGTAACATGAGGAGTTGCATACACATATGATCCCTTCTCCTCTTCCATTGATCCACTCCCCCGCTAGCTGTTGCTTCCATTCATATTGTTGACAACAAGGAGCTGTTATACCCTTTAGTGGCTCTTCCGTTCCTTTCATTTCGATCTGCTCGTTAAACTCGATCATGCACGAGGCGCCTTACAACAGCCTTAAGGTATTGACTCGGTCCAGTTTTGAAATGAGTGTCAGTCGAGTAGGCCAATGTGAGACGGGATTGACGACAGAGACAATATCTGAGAGAAACCGAATCCATCGTTGGTGACAGTGGGCGCGTGCATAGTCGAGGTACTATGTAGGCCATAGAATCAGATGTAGGGTTCTCAGTTCATGGCCTCATAAATAATCCTTGGATTCTACACGAAAGCTTCGCTGTGCGCCTTCATTAATGCAGGCTGCCCACTATTATTGATCTAGCTATTTTTCAGCATTGTATTTCGCCTACGCACTGTTTTGTAGCCAGTGATGTGTTGTGACGTGTGCATGTACTCCCTAGCACCTACTGGCCTACCTACTATAACTACCAATTGTTCATCATCACCATTTCCGTTTTCCCGTCCATTTTCCATGCTAGCACAGGTTGGACGCAGGCGACCACGGACACACGCCCGTTTTTTATCTTTTGTTCTTATCTATTGTTTTTATCTATTATTTTTATCTATTGTTTTTGTCTATTGTTTTTATCTATTGTTTTTATCTATTGTTTTTTAGGCGTTATGCTCGCTAGCCAAAGGGAAAAATCCACTAAGTTTTTGCGATTGCGCTGCTATCCATAACACACGACTAGCCTAGTTACAGTAACTCAAATAAAATTAATTCAATGAGAGACAGATAGCAGCGTGTCATTTGCCGCATGATTTTTTCCCGCGATCGATTTTCTCCCGTCGGGAATTAACGACGTCATGTAGATCGCTGCGTTGTCTGCCGGACGGCCAAATGGAAATAAATTCTGAATAAACGCTACATAGACGGCACCGGGAGCTGGGCTATCATAACGAGAGGCGAGGCTGCGAGGCTGCGAGCTTTCTCTCGTAGCTGCGGCGCGGTGGTACGTGATTGTAGCGCAGTATAACACGACGAGACACAAATCAATGCGGGCGTTCAACGCGATGACGTTGCGTGTGGGAAACCAATAAGTACAGTAGATACAGGCCGATAATTAGATAGGGTATACAGGGTGATCCAATGCCACATTCACTCCACCATCCTTCGCCATGCAACTCGTTTCGCTATAACAAGATAATGCTCAGTCTATGACCTTTAATCATTTCATCTGATGCGAATGTTATATTAAGCCCCACTTAAATTAACTGAACTTTTACAACAAATGTAGCTGGCGCAAGCCGATTTGGAATGGGCTGAAAATCAACTGATGCAAAAGTATTAATAACACTGTTGAAATAGTCGCGTTTCATTGATGGCTCATTGAAGGTTGCATTCGGACATTTGAAGGACGAATGAATAGGTCGGTCTACAGCCGACTGCATGACAGTGCAGCGATCTTCCAAGGCCGCAGCAGGTTTTGCTTGTCAAGTGCTCTCTCTTGCATCACCATAACAGAATCGAATCAGGCCTAATGTCTCGGCTGTGCGCAGTATTGCGCACTCTACGCACTTATTCCAGTCAAGAAATCTCTTCAATGTGCTTCTTATTCGATAGGCCCGCGGGTTGAATCGGTTCGGGCAATGCACTCTAGTTTCGCGAGCCTCTCTCTAAAGCTTGCGTCTGCGTAACAGCTGCATATAATAATTGTTTTAGCCGACTCCGCTTCGAATAGATTACCTCCAAGTGCAATTGACGCGCAGGATCGGATATCAGGCCTGGTATTCCGCTGATTGTAATTGTTGGCCTGTGGCTCGGTTGTAACTTGTAACAGCATAAGAACCGATGTCCTCCTTTTGGGGTTTTTTTCCGATGTACTACGCTAATAAATACTAAACGAAGTAAACAATTATTTTTACTCGATTATCGTTTAAACGCGCAAAAACCTGTCTAAAGCCGTATCGTTCGCTTGGGTACAGAATAATGTCCGATGAGGGTTGCCGCGTAGCATTTTAAAAGGGAAATAATCAACTGCACGTGCGGGCTTTATGATCGTAAAATGATCACTCCATGTCTCAATTTATGGCTCCATCTCCAACCTTTTATCTCCGAGGAAGAGATTTTTCCATTCCGTGCAGAACTCGACGAGGGTAGGCCGAGTGATGGAAGTTTTTGAGCCCATTCTTAAAGCGTTGTGCTTAGTATTTATGCAGCGTAATGATAAATCTAGTACTGCGCATTTTTACTCTACTGCGCATTGGCGTTTACAACTAGCGAGCAAATCGGCATCAGCTGCGCACTCAGCCACGCTTTGAATTATCGCAATACTATCCGCTCTCGTTGTGGCGCGTTTAAAATCGGAGGGAGGGACCGCGCCATCTTTGACGGATTGAAGGCAGTGTTAAAATAATTCGCATTTTATGCCGGAACGCTCGGGGCGGCTACCAGAAAACACACGATCTCGTGGGGGAGAGGGGTTGTCGTCGATAGCAATTCGTTCTTTGTATTTTCTTTCTCCAAATCCTGAGTATATCATTGCGTCTCCTTTGAACAATATCCTTGAGTGATAAGTTACTTCATTCTCCAGTTTACGCCGATGATTGGGTCAAGTATGCTCTTGTGGCAATGCAATTGGGCATGGGAAGTAGCCACGTATTTCGTGATGGTGGGGACTATCCACGCCAGCAGAGACTTTTTTCTCTCCGTGCACATTCGCGAGGGGGAAGGGTGGAATGTTGACGGATTATTTTTAGGCCCCTCCTGACTGCGCTTCTCTATTTCTGAGATCAATCTTAACAGTGCTTTTTGGTAACCCCGTACGGGGAGGAGATGCTTATTGCCCTATTGCTATTAATTTATGAACAGCCATTTTTTAACAGTGCTCATTCATTTCGGAAAATGTTTGGGTGGGTCCTGGTGGGGACCTCTCAATCATTCGCGGTGGGGACGCCCTGGTCCGTATACATTGGGGGGACGCGTTCCCACCGCCCATCTCGGCGCCTACGCCCCTCGACATACACACTTGCCGACGTCATAGCTGGTTGTTATGTTCGATCTGCTCAAGGCTCGAGTAGCGTGCCGCGGACTTGCCGTCGAATAATTATTAGACAAGAACTTTGCTGCTTTGCGGCAGGGAGGATCAATATTGACGCGGCTATATGAAGACACGTTAATAACGTTAAGAGACCAATCTCTGCCGGCCGCCGTTTTACTATCTCGTGGCCTAAATATCATCGTCACGCGGCCTCACTCTCGTAAACAGGTCGTTGGAAAACAGGAAGCGAAAGTTGAGATAAAAGAAAGCGAAATTGTGTATGACATTGTGTAATACTGTAAGACATAGAATCGGTGTAATATAGACATAGATTAATATTATGAAAAAAAAAATTGGATCAGCAAGCTTGCAGTGATGGTTCGTGTAAATTTTTCAGGCAAATGTGAGTCAACCGTGTTTTGTAGAAGCTTGTCTATGGGTCATCAAATAATATGTATTATTTTTCTGCAACAATTAGTGCGTGTTAGACTTATACTTCAATAGTAATTCGTTGCAGTATACCGAAATATAAGTATAGCGGGTCAATTTGTCAAATTCGGTTTAATCTCTAGTCCACTCGTTCAGAATATTAAAGCCATCGATAGCGCTTCTGTCGAAAGCCAATACAATTCTTCAGAGCAACGCAAAATGGCATTGGACTACTGACCGCAGCATCAGCAGCGGTAAAAGCAACTGGAACATTCTGCAGCAGCAGCAGAAGCAGCAGCAGAAGCAGCAGCAGCAGCAGTAGCAGCAGCAGCAGCAGCAGGGACAGCGGTACTGCCGGCAGGTCTATAGGTTATAAACCGCAGCGCGGCAATGAAGAGTGCACTCAGAGAAGAAACCGTCGCAGAAGCAATCAGACGCAACATGGACTCACAACTGTTTCAGCGGCGACCAAACCAAACAGAATCGCTGCCGCCACAAGATAGCCAGGTTGTAAAGAAAGTCAACTTCGAGATACAACAGCTTGAACTACTGACGGAGGATATGGAAGCGAGACAAGATACCGCCGACTTTAAGGAGCTAGGACTGGGATTACCGTCCGATGTTAGCGTTGCTAGGAATGAACTTTACAGTGAGCTAGAACAGCTTGAACTGCAATCGGACGACAGTGGTACTTTGTTGAACTGCGAGCGTTCCCTCTGTAGCGATACAGCTCAGATTAAACGTCAAAATCAAACAAACTCGCGTCTGGGATTTCTGCGCACCGGATCATCGTTCGCCGGTTTATCAAGACTGATGATCGAAGAGTCAAATCACAAGGAGGGGGGAAGTGAGCTGGGGACCTTGTTGAGACACGGAGCGGGGACCGCCCCTCAGATGGGATTAGCAGGGGATGTAGCGGAAGTGGTCAATCCTATTCACCGGACTCAGAGCACGGGGGCTGTGCGGAAACTGAAGGCGGAGGGGCTGAGAAGGGAACTACTCAACAGGTTCTCGTACGCGCGCTGCGTCAACGACAGGTAGGGGGGGGGGGGTCTTGAGCGAGTCGCGTTGTGAATATTTAACTAAGGGGAGGGGGGACAGTAGCGCCGCATTATATGGATCAGATCGGGCTTTAGGTTCTTTAGGATTGACTGGCCTGACCTTTAATTTGCAGTGGTCTGACTTTTAAGTTGCAGTATCTGGTGCGTGGTGCGGCATAGGAGCTTTAGGGGAAAATGTTGGTTTTGACCGCTCCCCACTGGGGAGGGGTGAGTTTGTGGCTATCGATCGAATTTTGCCCTGCCATCTCAAAAATTCATTTACCGTTATTGTAGAGAATGATTGTAGCTTGGGGGCCGAATAATTGAGTTGAGAGGTTCAAATTTTAGACTGAGCAAGGGTCGAGTATTTTAGTCGAGCCGTTTAGTTATGCGTTTTGGAATTGAACCCTCGCCCCCCCTGACAAAACCAGCACACATGTGCCTACAGCAGGTATGTAGGCACACGGGTGTTGGAATAACTAGTCGTGTTTTTACAATATCAAGTCAAGTCATAAGTTAAGACATGCAGAGTGGACAGCAGAGTGGACAGCAGAGTGGACAGCAAAAAATTATATCGACAGTCAAAATAATAAGAACTCGGACTATTAGGCTCTCTGCATATGAATAAAATTATTTTAGCTTGCTCCTTATACTGGTATTTACCATTGCGAGTTAAACTCGAGTTGACTCAATCGGCGGATTGAGTGACGTCACGCTAGGCGTAGGAGATTGACAACCGTCACGCTCAACTCGCGGATTGACCAACTCGAGGTTAACTCGCAATGGTGAATACCAATATTAGTGTGTAAGGTTTGTTGTTGCTGCCAATGTCTCTGCTCGCCATGCGCCAATCTTTTGCATCATTTTAGAATCAAGCAAGGAAGTTTCCGCAAATAATAAGCCTTTCTTCGAATTGCGAGAAGATTTTTAGATTCGCGAAAAGCGATAAAAAATGCGGCGTGTTCCCCTGGCCTGTGACGATCGATGAATCGATTGGGGCGCATTAGTGGCCGGGACTGCGGAGCGTGACCAGCTTTCGGTTTCCCACTAGCTCATCTCTCTTGCTCACTCTTATAATAGGTCTAATACTGTTGCGTGGCAGGTCCCTGGCGTCCAACCTCTCTGTCGCATCACAAATGTAATATACCTGTACACTATTCAATAATATCGAAGCTAGTCATCTTGAATGACATTGCTCGCCGTCGTTTTATCAAACAGAGATCGCATTTTTGATAGAATCATTTACTCACAACGCCTCATTGGTGGCTTAGCTGATTTTTAACTCGAGATCTATTACGTGTGCGAAAATTTTTATAGTGATTTTAGCCTACATGATTGTATATGATAGTTATTATTTCGTGGTGTATAAATTCTCTAAACTTCTGACACTTCTCCAGCCTAGCATTCATTAATGTCTCCACCCCATCATCCGTTTCTCCATCTGGCTATCCGCCTTGTACTCATCTATTGATGGCCTACCCTCCATTATAGCTTGTCATTGCTGCCAGTCTTCATTCGTCCGCTATTTATTGTTGACGACCGTCGCAGTCAATAGGACTGGGCGCGTGTGCGTGGTCGTAGAGTGCAGTACGAACGCAGCCTGCGGCCATTTCCGTCACGAACCGTGCCGTAACGTCACAACAGTCTAATTTAAGTGTAGCGCGTAACACCTACACACAACGCTGTTGTGTAATGTCTCAATTTCTGCCATTCACGTGTCTATTCGCGTTTCCTCACAGCATCCTCATCGGTTGCTAGGCGCGGCTATAGGGTGCTAGCACACAGCGCACTAAAAGAAGTCTTAAAAAGCCAACGAACAATAAAGGACAACAATCGGCCGAGCTGTACAGTGCGCCTCAGAATATCTGGAATGGATGGCAAGCCTTGTCTTTCATTTAAATGGACACCGCGCTTCGGCAGCCATTCTGTGAGCGGATGAGCGGTCACGATTCGTTTTATGATGAGCTCATGGAGATCCATATTGGAGCGCGAGAAAGTTCATGTTGTAGTGGGGGCGGAGGGGGGGTAAGTAGTTAATTGTGTTGGAAACGATGAAGCTCTATACATGTAATAGCGAAATAGCTCTTGATATAATTCTAAAATCAAATAATAGCTCTATCACGAAAGTCTGAAATAAAAGCATTTTTGATTTGATTTGAAATATTCTATTCACTAATAATTATTATTATTATTATAAAGCTATTTAGTCTGTTTCGGCATGCAATCAGTTCAACATGAACCTTTCCTCGGTTTAACTGACCTAGTATAAATATTGTTGATTATAAATTATACGACTGTCTGTGGTGTTTCTCCTGTAGGTATAGCAGGGATGTATACTGAAACTGACAGATGAAGGCGCAACAACATATACAGTAGTTAGGACCCGGAGTCCCTATCAGCTGAGGGCTATCAATGTTCCTCAAGCTGATTTAGAACGCCTTTCGGTGTAACATTTTATAACCTTTCTTTACATCGCCGGGGAGTCAAGGATTGTGGAACAATACTCGCTGAGATGATGCGAAGCGTTCGCTATCGCAGAATACATTGTAGGATAACTAAATGTTGCCGTGCTGGATGAATCTGTAGTCTGTAGTTCAATTTTGCACCCGCACGTACGATTCCAGCAAATGATGTTTTTTTCATCTCCGTTTGCATGACATATTTTTGGTGCGTTACAAGTGCAGTATACATACATACATACAATTGATGATCTATTGCGCTTTCAGCATTTGGATTATATTTGGGTTATATTGTATATACATGATATTATCCTAAACTTGTGTTCTTGTTTATTGTTGTATTTTTTGGTTATACTTTGTTGCCCTCGTTCATTTATCATAACATCATAATAAATCATAATATATCGTAATATATAATTGCGTGTACTGCTACGCCTCAGACATGCGGAGGACCTGATAGTTACTCCCTTCGCGCAGATCCTCCACAGCCTACGCTCCGTGCGCAACAACTACGTCCTCCTCACCAACGTCACGTCCACCAGGTAGAAACCCCTGCAGGCCGAGGAACAATGAATCGGCTCACAGCCCAGAGCGCTCCGGGCGAGTCGTTAAGGGCGACTAAAGGGGAAGCGGTTCTGTTCAATCTGTGGCGGCCCTCCTACACAGAACCGGACTGTAATAGTCTTCGCTATTCAAACACGGTCCTTAATATTTAAAAAAAAATAACAAGCGACCGAGAAAAGCCAAATGTTGGAAGCGTTGTCACCAAAGGGGCCAAAATTGGTAGCGGTATAAAAATTGTTAAACAAAACACAAAGGGGGATGTAAAACAAAAGGGGAGAAAACAAAAGAGGGGGCAGGGATAACACAAAAGGGGAGAAAACAAAAGGGGGGGGGATAAAACAAAAGGGGAGAAAACCTAAACACATCGTCATCGTTGAGTTAACCTTGAAGTGGCTGCACCACCAGACTCAGCTGGCCTGTACTCTCAGCGCGCTGTTATACATCGATCCAGGGCGGAAGCGATGGTAACATGGAGATGAAGGATGTGAGGACTTGAGGGAATAACCTCTTCATTATGCATGGATTAGTCGTTCAATATTAATAGAGCGGCGCTTGCAATCATCTATTTCTACAAGGGTAGTTTCATTTTCTGTGGCCATGACCTAGATTCCTTGGCTTAGCATTGTCTAAGCTCTTTGATGAGGGGCAGAGGGCTATGGGGTAAATGTCAGGAAAGTGTTGTGACTTTTGAAAAGATGAAAAATGATCATTCGTTTCACACCGGCACTGTCATTTACAAATTGATTTTCTCTCGTCATTCCCCGAAAAAGTCCATGTTTTAATTTTCATCAAACAGTGAGAAAAAATGGATGCTAGCGCGGCATAAAAAAAAAATCGTTTCGACGATGACCAATTTAATGAGTGACAGTTGTTTAAAAAATCGAGTGCTGAATCATTTTCACAATGTTCCGTAAATGACTGAAACAAGTGATGATTTGCAGAAAATTTAAACAAACTCGCTCACTTTAGTACCCGATATTTGACGTTCAGTCGACATTTTAAAGTTTTAAAGATTGTTTCCGCTCTATGTAAGTTTATCTGGAAAAGTGGACTTGAAGAATGGGTCTCGCGTGACTCATATGGGTGGCTTTATATACTGGTGATATGAATGTATGGATGCTACCACGAGATCGCGATTATTTTCTGAGCACAATACCAACCAATGCGGAGTACGAATATAGAATCTGCGCAGTTGAGCTTGACACAACCACGCCTACCTCGAGACTCAACAGTCGCTAACCACATGAAATTAGTTTTAGGTTAGATTAGGGTTAGTTATAGGGTTAAATTATGGTTAGATTTGGGCTGAGTTTGGGTTTAGGTTAGGTTAGGATGGGTTAAGGGTAAAATAATTTAGTTTTTTAATTATAGGAATCGGGAGTTGTGGGGGAGTCTCATCGTGGGAAACATCCAACCTGTGCTAGCACGGAAAGTGGACGTAAAACGTAAATGATGATGTTTGTTTGCATTTTGACTGACAGATTAATGCAAGTATACAGTGGGTGTGGTTTGTATCAAGCCGAACTGTGCAGATTGTATATTCACTTGCGGCGTAGAAACCGATTCACCGCAATCATTTTATCCCGGGGCGACATTGTTAGTCACGTGACACTCTGGGGACTACTTTCATCGATCGCTCCGCCGCCGGGCGAATTACTGTCTGACGGCAATACAATTTCAGAATCGTTGTTTGGTGATATTGCCGCGTAGCATGCATTACTGTAACAGGGGAGAGCTCGCCAGTAGACCTACTGTGCATTAGCTGTAGTAGTACCAGTGAATACTACATAGTGGACCTGTAAGTTTGGGGATTATCAAATTTGTGGATCAGTCTTATAAATCCTATCAACAGTGATACACAACACGTGATATAGTTATCACGTGTATGATACTTGTATCACCCTGATTTTGGTGTATGGACAAAATAACGGATGATGCTTTTATGATTTCCATGTGATCTAAGTTTTATAGACATCAAGTTTAAAAAATAAGTATTATAGATCCAGGGTTTAAACACAGCCTAAACGTTACTATCGTTATTGCAACCAGAATGGATAAAATTCACAATTTTAGCTTGTTTCTCTTCTAAGCTAGAGGCTTAATGTATTTCACAAAAGGAATAGGCGTGTTAGCTAATATCTGTGCAGATTGTATGTTCACTTGCGATTCACTACAAAGAAAAATTGACTAAGCCTACTCACATCAACTTTTATAAATTTGCTGACAAATTGCCCGACTCGGTTGTTTTAAAAAGACTAATTTATCAGAGCCGTTGGACTTCAATCATTCTTCTGCTCCTCTCAAAATTCTCACAAAAATTCGCTGCTATAATAACGTCCATCGATCTGAAGCGCGCTCAGATTTCAGATAATGTCACAGGGATGCTGTTGTTTTAGTGGTTGAGAGTGTAAGGGCCGTGTGTAGTAGCGAAGTCATTAAAGTCCTATAATGTCACTAGGGTATTATGTCGATGAATCTTGATGCAACTCGGCAGCGATTAGTAGGGCCTATAATGTAAGGGACAACAAGAATCCAATCTTGCTCCTAATTGTATTTGAAATTTATATTCATTTTTTATGATTTTTTATTTACAGAATCACTGATGCATTTCTAGCAGTAAAGTATTGTAGCTCAGCAACGGACAGTATTGTAGCTTAGGAAATAACCATTATTGACTGGGGGTGCTTTTGTATCTTAGGATTGTCTGTTGCCTCATTGTATATTGTATTATTTATTTAAGCATTATTTTTTTTCAATGAATTGTTTCCGGAGAACTATTCCTAGCAGGACTAAAATTTAAGTACTTTGTAATGAACTGTTTTGTGCCTTGTTTGCGCGTGCAGAAATTGTAGCAATTTCAGGGTGGCGTTTGAAGCGCTCTTTAGCCTCGTCATCCTTTTCCATTTTATGCA
>JAQIWG010008111.1:0-11703 GCA_034695025.1 Chamaedrilus cognettii | reverse complement strand
GAGCTGCAGCCCGACCTTCTTTGCGGCGGACTCCATGCGGCGGACCTGCTCGATGAGGCGTGGCACCGTGTCGCCCAGCCCAATGTCGTCCAAGTAGCCGGACATGAATTCCGCCCCCGTGTCTTTGAGCGGCTGGTTCAGCGCCAGGCAGAACAGCCTGAATTGAATTAAATGATCTGAGATCCTTCAAATAACTCTCGATCGAGCAACTGGTCCCAAGTGTGATTCGCAAATTTTGATTTGCTGTAGCAAATCAGCGCCTAGGGGCATTTGAATTATGATATTTAATGGGATATTTAAATATTTAATGCAGAAATTAACACATAATTTGCGACTTAAAAATTACAAATATTTGAATTATTTTTAATTCGCGTTCCTCGCGGCATTCTACAAAGATAGCACGGGACTGATACACGAGCAGGAAGTTAGACTGCTCCGTCCAGCTCAACATCTAGCCTGTGTTACCGTACCGGGTAGTTTCTACTTCAGCGACGTAGCCAGACTTTGGCCGACCGGAGCAGATTGGTAGGCCTATTTCATATTTTATTATTATACCGAAGGGGCATGCCAATTTTTGTAGCTGAAGCGGTGTCTAAAAATTGTCGGATTGTTAGAATGGTGGAGAAAATACGCGACAGTATGCATACAGGCGCTATTATAGGCAAGTGGCTGCCATGCCATCTACCCCCCGGCCCCCCATAAAAACTCAACGAATTTGGACAAATTAAAAGCGCCATTTTAATCATCCTGACCGGAGCAGCTGCTCCAATTGCTCCTATGTCGCTACGCCACTTCTACTTTCTTATGTGGTTTCTAATATGTAAAAAAACTTACGATGGCAAAGCCACATCGTCTACCTTAAAGAAGAATAGACGATGTGATTTTTGCTAGCTCGGAGCTCCCAGGGCGAGTCGCAAAAGGCTACTGAAGAAAGGGGAGCGGTGCACAGAACCGGACTGTGTATTTCTTAACAAGGTCCCTAAACTACAAAAAACATTAACCTAGAAATGACGTAGGCAATTCTTATTTAAATATTTGTGTAAATGCAATGTGGCTGATGTGAACGATGCGTTGTCTGCCGAGGGGTCAGCTGTGTGGTGTGGACCAATCACAGCGCGGCGCGTGCAGAGGGGTCTGTAACCATGAGTGCCGCGACGGTCTTCAAATGCTGCGTCATGCCCCGGCCGCCCCCCAGCAAATCTCGCGTAAGTCTTCATCAGGAATTCAGCCGCGGCCGATATGGTTGATTTGATTATTTGGATAGAAAAATTAGTTGACTTGAAGCCCAGCCCATGAAATGTTAAATCAGGCAATTAGAAGCCGATCAATAGACCTGGGAAGGGGTGTTGGTGCAAGGGCCATGTGCAAAGTCTATTCCGTTTCATTTCTGACAGAGAAATATACTGCCTTTATTGTTCTTTTTTCTTTATTTGATCTCCTGCGTTAAACTGCTAAGTGATTTTTATTATACGAACCTAACAAAAAGAGTTCTTGGGCTGAGACCTGCCGCCAAAGTTTTTACGGCTCTTATGCGTGTTTTAATTGAATTGGATTTTCCATCTTAAGGCTGGCTTATCCATTTAATCTACGGTACCGGTACCGGAATGCATATCAAAACAAGACGGATTAATTTAGTTATTGTGGTGCTGATAAAATTCTGTGAATCAATGTATTGCCCGCTATATAGTTTTGCATGGCGATCTTGTTTCATAATAAATAATTGGTTTGTCGAACGTCTTGCAGGGGAGGGGCCGGCGGGTGATTGACCGGACCATGATCGGCCTGCCGACCAACTTTCAGCACACGGCCCACATAGGGTCGAACGACGTCGACAGTGCCAACAACCAGGTAGTCTGCCTGGTTGGTAGTTGAGGATCATCTTTAGTTAAGGATCATATTTAGTTGATGATCATACTTAGTTGAGGATCATATCTAGTTGAGGATCATACTTAGTTGAGGATCATACTTAGTTGAGGATCATATTTAATTGAAGATCATATTTACTTGAGGATCACATAATGTTGGGGATCATACTTAGTTGAGGATCATACTCAGTTGAGGATGATACTTAGTTGAGGATCATGCTTAGTTGAGGATCATATTTAGTTGCGGATCATGTTTAGTTGAGAATCATTTTAGTTGAGGATCATATTTAGTTGAGGATCATATTTAGTTGAGGATCATATTTAGTTGAGGATCATGTCTAGATGAGGATCATGTTTAGTTGAAGATTATATTTAGTTGAGGATCATATTTAGTTGAGGATCATATTTAGTTCTTGTTTTAGTTCTTGCCCCGAATTTCTCTAGCTGTAGGTTTCTTGCTTGTATTGTTCTTGTTATGGTTCTTGCCCATGTCGTTCTTGTTTTGGCTCTTGCCCATATTGATCTTGTTCTAGTTCATTGGTTGTGTTGCGCACCCACAGCTCGACTCGATGCAGACGAAGGGCGGGTACAGTCAGGAGGCCACACCCATCGTCTCTCACCTCAAGTTGATTGACATCCAGCCGACAGTCAGAGCCGTCTCCTAGCTCCTCGCCCTACTGCTGGCCCACTGACACATAAACAGACAAGACAGACAGACAGACAGACAGACGCATCCTGCAGTTATCGCAAGTGTGGGAGTATTGTGCCCGGATTTATTTCTAATACATCAGACGACTAGTTCTATCTTATTTTAAGTTCCTGTTTTTTTGTCGATCGGACTCGTCAGATGGCGCCATTCGTCATTTATTTACAAATAGCGTCGTGCAATTCCTTAGTAGCGTTGCATGACAAAGCTTGTTTTATATTCTTTCTTGCTGGTGTGCATCTCACATGATATTATTGTCAGTTAAAATTGATTCGGTTTGAAATTGCAACTTGCTGGCGATGTCTTAAGACTGATCAGTGGACAGTTTGATGCACATGTTATGCAAACCTGTTCTTTCAGTTTCTATCCAGATTTGATTAGCTGCTGGCTGTTGATCGGTTTGTACATAGTTGACGATAAGTTGTATGATGTATTTGTAGAAGTTCTCTCTTATGATCAATTTGATATTGAATATTGGTTGAGGATTAAATGTGATACTAGTTGCGATGCTGCTGAAGGTTCTGTGGATGGTATTGCTATTTATAACGCTACTGCTGTGAAACGCATTGAATGGTTTAAAAAGTGACTTTACGGCTTCTTTCTTTTTTAATGAAATTTGGCCACCTGCAGGCCGGGGAACAAAGAATTGGCTTGCAGTTCAGAGCTCCCCGGGCGAGTCGTAAAAGGCGACTAAAGAAGGGGGAGCGATTCTGTGCGGGTTTCTTTGCACAGAAACGGACTGTATGTTGTTTTTGTGCTACGCACCGTCCCTAAACAACAAAATACAAAACAAATATAGGAATTTGTGCCTGCTTTAAAAGATGAGCCAAATTTTGATTAGCATGCTGCTGACTGTATATGCGTTCTATTTTAGAGATCGCTGCTTTAAAGCAAGGGTCTTATTTGCTATTGACTCTTAACTCTATCGATGTGTGCCAAATGCGATTTGTGTCAAGTTGTGGATTCTAATTGGTTCAAATTCGAAAACAATCGAGATTTTAATGCGCAGCTTATTAAAAGTTTTAATTTGGAATGTTTAGGTGCGATATTGTTGATTAATTTGCATTTGAAATATTGAATGAGTTAATCTGCATGATATGTAGGCTAAACATGCCGCAGGGGTAGTATTTAATTGAGCCTTTTTTAATCGCGTCATCCCAGTACCGGAGTTTGGTGATCGGTAATTGATTTGGTTTGCTGAATGTGTGGCAATGTTTTAAATTTTTTGTGCAATTGTTGGTTCATGTCTAAGAATTGATGGCTTTTGTCCGTCCTATCAAAACCAGCAGTTTTTTGTGCAGAAAGGTACGAGCTTCAAAGAACAGGCTTTCATACAGAATCCTTTGACCTTAACTAACTAGGCTGGATTTCACAGACGTACCTTTTGTTTTTACTTTAAATTTTACTTTGGCTTAGAAAGAGAATTTAGCCTCTGCTCATGACTGCCACTAAAAGCAGCTTTTTGTTTAGTCATTTGAATCAGTAAAAGTTTAGCCATTGAATTAGTTCAATAAATGAACGTGACGTCATAGATTTTGGCGATAAATAAAAAATATCTTACGTTGACACTGAGCTTTATAATTTAGTGTCACTTTGTGCTGATATAAATTAGTTTCTGTAAAAATTTTGGACAAATTGTAAGTGTTTTTGATCGACTGTAGTGGGCTACCATTAGTTTTCTTTGTAGTTCAAGGTAGAAGTCCAAGTCAAAACGAAGATAGGTTTATGAAATCCAGCCTAATACAATAACATGCTTCAAATAGTTCTCCAAACGGAGACGTTGTGTGTAAATAGCAGCGACGATGAAATGATTTTTTTCATTGGAGAGCTATGCATCGTCACTTAGACGTTGCATGTTGTGGAACAGCAAAGGAGATTATAGTTAATGATTGTTATATTGATAGCTGCATAATATTTTAGATTTCTTCAACGCTAGCGTGCGACTGCTATGTGGCAGTATTTACTGTGTAGCATATTTGCATTGTCAACTATCAGTTCTATTGTGCATGGTAGCTCCTGTCTGTTCTTGAGTCCTTTGATAGCAAATTAAGGGCTGGTTTCTCCAACACGGATTTAATGGTGGTTCAGGATTTGTTCTATGTAAAAAGGTGGGTTAAATTCTGAACTGCCATTAAATCCGTGTTGGAGAAACCAGCCCCAAGTGCTTTATAACAGTTCTTGTCAACCATTTCATTGTGACACATTGTAAAGCATTAAATTGTGCTGCATGTTCTTTTCACGATTTTACCTTTAATTTTCCCTTTTTTGTGGAATGCCGATTTAATTTTAACTTCTGCTGCGTTATTTTCGCGCAGGTAATTTTAGTACGTTTCACCATTTAGCGAAATTGTCTATTATAGTGCATGCTGGGAAACAGATTAAGGTGTCTATGCATAGAAAGATATTAAGATGTCTTATAATAATAAAAAGTTGATCTTGTTCCTATCTTTGTTGTTTTTATTCTTGTCTTAACAGTTTCAACGATGCGTAGTGAATTGTGTACATCGAATAATATTGGATGACACGCACAGCCTCTAATTTTCCTCCCACGGTACGCGGTGATTGAGAAAAACGAGAACCAGTAGAATGATCAATATTACTCAATCAATTGTCAATAGATTTACATCAAACTTTTAACGTCGCAGGTCTATGATATTGTACCGCTGCTCGTTAAATATTTATCTTGATTTCCTT
Organism: Chamaedrilus cognettii; assembly: GCA_034695025.1. Classification (NCBI taxonomy): domain Eukaryota; kingdom Metazoa; phylum Annelida; class Clitellata; order Enchytraeida; family Enchytraeidae; genus Chamaedrilus; species Chamaedrilus cognettii. The sequence goes on along the minus strand of JAQIWG010008111.1, from coordinate 6,438 downwards.
ACAGTTCGCTTTTAATCATAACAGCGTATCGTGGATGAGTGGGAAAAGCTGAACCAGCGCGTCATTGACGCGTCAGTCAAACAATGGCGCGGCCGTCTTTGTGCGTGTGTAGCAGCTCATGGTGGACAGTTTGAACACAAACTATGAATTTATTACAATCTCAAATCTCTCTGGTATTTGTGTTGCAAGTTTCATGTAAATCGATTGGCAATTGGTTGAGTTATAGCGATCATTCCACTGGTTCCGTTTTCATGAATCACCGTGTAGAAGAAGTTTTTGAAGCAAAAGAACTGAAACATGAATCAATTGAACGAGTGATCAGACAAAAAGATACTATAATATCGATCTTTTATTCGCCAATTGGGTAGTCAAAGCAGCAGAATGCATCATATATATTATACAGCATCAAAAAACAATGCACGGCAAAAATCAAGCAAACAGAACACAAACGCAGTGCAGACATTTCTGGACAAGCATGCAAGTCACTTGTCACCAACAGTAACACAGTGACTGCAAAATGGAGTTGAATAACGTAGTAATGAATTCCTTATTAGACGACACTCTAATTTTATCATCTATCGGATAATTATGGTGATTCCCTCATTAAGATATTTCATCTCCCAGCAATAGCGTAAAACTCCTGTTTACCGCACCACTGATAAAGCCACTGACATTTATTTTTAGTTGAAAAAAAATTGAAATTCAATTATCGAACTAATGTTAGCAAACAGATGTTAACAGAATATTAACAAATAGATACTAATGAAAGACATGAACTAACAGATGTTAGCAAGCACAAGTACCCAACACTTACCAATAGATTACCTACTATAACAACAGATGTTATTTGGCAGTATTTAATAAAAAATTATATATAAAATAAATATGAATCTAAATCTCGTGTCCCCTGAAAGTGCAGGCTGTCTGAGTGCTCATGCGGCCCGCCGCGCCCGAGGGCAAAATTTGAGTACCGCATATAGCCCGCGACGTTCTCAAGTGCGATCTGATCGGTAGTTCCCGTGATCTGCGACCTGAAAAATTTATGTCAGCACCCCCCCCCCCGCCCCCCCGCTCGTGACGTTGAAGACTTGAGGAAAGAATGTAGCCCGGCCCGCCGCTATCGAACGGGCCGCGAAGGTCCGCCAAATGCGGCCCGCCTACTAAAAGGGTTTGACACCACTCGCAGTTGCACAGGGTTGCAGTCTATCTCATAGAGCAATCGACTATGTTAAAACAAAATCTCCCACTGGCAAGAAGGTATCCGCAGTACCTAATGTCAAAGTTAAGTTTATCAGGCGTTGTACGCCGCACATGATGCTAGATGCAAAGTGTAGGCCTGCGTCCAGTTTGAAACGGGCTGGCGCAGCATTGCGCGTAAAAATCGACTATGATTGCGCGAGCCTACACGCTTTAAAAGGCTGAGCAGTTCCACTACACCTGTTTGAGAAGGAGCAGGCGTAGCGCTACGCATGTTTTATGAGGACCGAACCCTGCCCGTGGGTGCGAAATTGATTACGATCGAAGATCCGGTTTAAAATTCTCAAACTTAAGTTCCCAGCTTCAAACCCGCTCCTGTTTCGGTCCTGACAAGATTGAGAAAATAGTAAGTGAGTCCGGCCTTCTCTATCACGTGCCTTCCTATCTCAGAGAACGTTGAGTTGATCTGATAGAGCTTCACGTGATTGGTCAGTTCGTCTGGGGTCCTGCCCGTCCAATGGAAGGCGTTGGTGATGTTGCGCCAGTCGCCCATAGGTCGGTTGAGATGGTGGACGCCCCCGTTCCTGTGGTCGGGCCACCACAGCGGATGACACATCCCCTCGTAGCACTCCACCTGTGTGCAGATGACACGGGTTACATTCAGAATTAAGCTTAGCAGGAATGATAGCCTAGAATAGATAAGTCAATGGAAAGAGTATTGCATGGAAACAAGAAAAGAATGGCAAAGGATCGCCACGCATGAAGAGGTTTGATCATGTCAATTAACCAATGAGAGCATTCAACAGATTACTCTCATGAGTCCCATTGGTTAATTCGGACTGCGAAATGAAATCGTACTGAATTTGCACTCAAACCGAGGTCGGGCAATCAACCGTAAACCAAGATCAAAATTTAAACATTTGCATAAGATACAGGCCTGGATGGCCCGGTCGAGATGGACAGAGCCCGGGTCCCGCTCCATGACTTGGTACGGCCTCCTGCACGAGTTCCAGTCCCAGTCGGTGTCGTCGTAGACCTTCATTGACTCAAGGAAGAGCCGGAAGAACGTCGCGTTCTTCCTCCCAACCAGCAGCCCAGGCAGCAGCAGCGTTGGGAAGGGTGTGTACCACCTGGCGTCAGAACATTGGGTCTAGCTGAAATTGAATAAATTAGGCAACTACTTGACAGCCAATTAAATTTTTCAAATTTTAGCAACTACATGTAGGATCAAAGCTTGGACTAGTCCGTCGAAACGAACCTACAACAGTGTTGCATGAAATTGACCGTTGTATTGCAAGATATTGGTGTGACTGAGACTGCATGGTTTGGACATGTGAAACGTTCTAATGCAGAAGATTGGGTATCAGCATGTAGGCATAGGGATTGCAAAGTTGGAAAGGCAAAGTTGGAAAGGGGAGAGGGAAGAAAGCACGGAGAGAGGTGGTGGAGAATGATATGCAGCTGAGCATAATAGCAAACTACGGCAAATTACCGATTCCAATCTTAAATTGCACAAATTACGATAATCCAAAAACCCCTTCGAATTTGGCCAGCATCGCACCCCGTGAAGCCATGTATCATGGTCGTGTCGTAGGCGCGCTGCTCGCGCGAGAGAGGGCGCACAAAGATGGCGTCCGTGTCCACGTAGATGCCGCCATGTTTAATCATGACGTCAAGGCGCAAGATGTCGCTTGCGTGCGATAGGTCCCTGATGACGTGGCCGTAGATGTGCGTGGGACGTTCGTGGTGGACGAGCTGCAGTTTAGGGTTGTTCTTGATGAGCTCCCAGTACCTGAGCACGGCGAGAGCTGCTAGGCTGCTAGATCATGCAGCAAGCGCCCGATGTATGTATATACTGTAACACATGAAATTTTCGAGTGAGAGTAATTTTTGCGAATTTCGCCAATCGGCAAAACTAGAGAAAGTTGCATGCAGCAAACCTAAAGCTGCTGAAGCGATTTATAACGGCTAGTACAAAAAAGTACGCGAAAATTATGTGCAGCCAAATTTCTAAGAGGCAAAACCGCGAAAATAGCGTACAGCAAAAATTTCATGTTTTACAGTTTGTTTGTTGCTTAACGGCGCAGCAGCAGAGCAAGGCTAATTCTATCGCCAGACAAGACAGTTACATGCGCTTAATAAATAAACGGAAATTTCAAATTTCATGTCCAAAAGTTGTAATGAGGAAGGTGACAAACTTGAATATTTTGCATATATTGCATGAAGGAGTCCCTGCTGAAAATTTAGATTTGGCACGGGATACTCATCTGCCTACGCTGTACATAACCTGTATTATATAGAACTTATTCACCTCACGTCAGAAGAAACATAATAATACACAACTCGAAAAAATAAATTAAATAAACAGTTGCCGCATATACAATATTACACAATCATCGATGATGCTACAGGCGCGCGTGTATCATTCTACGAGTTATCCATATTGTTGAAAAAGGAATTTCTAATATTGCGTGTCCAAGAGTCTGCATGCATAACTGATTTTTCAGCCTCAAAGATTATGCTTTTTAGTAGACAATCTAATTGTTGCATGGCGCACAATATATAAAGTCCTCGAACAGAGTCGCGAATTTGTGTAGTATATATGTATCTCTACAAATTATGTGGAGGTGGTAATCTGTCCGTCAGTTGACAATTACTAGCGTGCCATTACTATGCCATTATTTTCTTTTGCAATCTTAATACAGAGACATCAGTTTCGTTACCTTCCGCGTGGTGGCCCGTCCCCGTGCATGTAGACCATGTCCGCCCCCAGTAGGTACACAAGGCTGTTGACGCAAAGAAAGAACAAAAAGTCCATCTCTCCTCCTCCCAGCCACACAACGTGAGCGATATTAGGAACCAATTCCACGTACGACGGGACAGCCCTCTGGACGTCCGGCGTCCCATAGAACAGCGTCCTTATGTGACGTCCGAACGGGTCGTCCAGCTCCCAGATGTCCTTCGGATACAGCGCCTCTGTAATCTGAATGCAAGTCTCCCGCGCAAAAGTCGAATTGGCGAAACGTCGCCGGTCGACGCACGTGAAGGACTTATAGCTGACGTCCAGAGCGCGACTTCTATCCTCCTCCTTCGCTTTCGACAGCGACTGGGATAGATTTTTGGATACCATGAGGAATGCAATCGAACTGTCGTTATTCAAGGCTCGAACAATGTGGTGCAGACGATAGCGAAGGGGAAAGTTTGCGATGATAGTCGACTCGTTGACGTACATACCGCCGCGTGTCATTAGCAGACGTTCGATAAAAGTGCGATTCGCACGACCTGAAAAAGGAGAATGAATACATTTTTATTTCAGGCATATTTAACGATGTAGTTTATCGAGTAGTTAAATACAACACCTTTATATAGTCGTCATTATTTGTAAATTATACTGCTGTGCTCATTAATGAATTGCTTGGACTGCAACTAAAAGATTTTCACCAAATAACTGTTTCTATACCGGGTGTAGTAGGCCCTATATAACTGTGAGCTAGTCTGTTAGGGTTGTTGTTGTAGCGTTATCCTGTGGAAACCTTGCAATCCTTTTGAATCATGCAAATAACGTTCCTCTGATTTATATACTGACCTTGTCAAAATGAATGCCGGTATAATAAATAAAAAATACACTTGTATTGTATTGTGTTGTATTGCATTGGCTTGAAATAGTCTACAGGCGCGACAGACCCGGGCGCGAATCACCCAGGGCGGATGCTTTTGTTTGCCCTAGCTGAGCTCGAAAATGAAATTGCGTTCGTGTTTATAAAATCATTGCAATGTTACAAAAATTAATCTTAGCCTACCTTTCCCGCTGCACCCACGCTCGTCCGAGCCCAGTCGCCGACTATTGTAGTGCGGCAGCTGACCCGGCATCTCCTTTATCCACGTGTTATACTTGCTGCTGTCCACCTGAGGCTCCGCATCGTACAGCAGCTCTATCCGATCAGGCCCGAGGTGTCTGTTAACACTCATCACGCTCATGTAGTGCGCGAACTCGAACCAGCGTTCACCGCACCACACAAAGTACACAATTCCTGGGGAACGCGTCTTCTTCGGCAACGAAGATTTCACGTGGGCCTCCTTATTGACCGCCACGGTGCTATTGCAGGGCATGCACGCAGTGTGTGGGCTTACGTGTACGTGAGAGGGTGGGTTAGAGGTTCCAAACAACCAGAGGATGGAGAATGAGTAGAGGATAAGACATAGGACGACGATGAAGGGTTTAGAGGCACGGGGTGGCTGTCTGTCGTTGAGTAGGTGAAGGAGACGCAATGCGCCCTGCAGGAAGTTTGTCACGGAGTTCATGTCTGCTGTTCGTCCGCTTCTCTGATGCTCGCCGATACACGTTGATCACAAATATCGCCTCGCTGCAGCTTAGCAACTTAGATTCACATTCTCAACTGAATTGCCACTATTGCCACTTTTGCCACTTTCGTATGCTACTGGGCCCCCCATAGGCCTTCAGTGGGCCTCCCAAAATTTTGTTCAAACATATAAACATAACTTGTTTCAGAAATTACGATGTCACGTTTCATACTTTTCCCCTTAGTGCCCCCTCCCCGCCATGGGGGTGCGCGGGGCCCTAACGCCGGCACTGCTCACGGGGGAGAAGCGGCAGGTTCCCCCCGCCCTCCTACCTCGATCCGCTTCTGTGCATAATTGTGTAGTAGTATAGCCTACACTGATGCACATTGTAGCAAAACAGCACGCAGCAGGCCTGGTATCATGAGAAGCACGTTGTTGCTTTCCTTTGCTCATCCTTTCTTAAATCCTTTTCCTTTGCTTATTTTGCATGCTCGCCCTGACACGAGACAAATCTGTCAGATAGGCCCTACGTTGCCGCCTATTTTGTCAAGCTTAGGCTACCACTCACTGTGAATATTGAACTCTAGGCATAGGCCTACGTGTATTCGGGTCCATTTAACCGTCTGTATTTCTAGCACTTATTCACTGTTATAAATATGCTTCTTTTATTGTATTCATTCTAGTAACTCTATTACAGTCTAGCAGTTAGCATGCGTGTGGCGTTGAAACGCCGTAGCCTCGAGGCAATGTCGTTAACGAAATGTCGACCAAGAAATAAAGTGATCACATCGATACACTGCAGCTACTCTGACATATGACATCGATGCTCGGGATATATTTCATACTAGTCGCAGATGTACAACTTGGCCTTTGCGGCCTACATAAGCTATACAGGCCCAGCAGGCTTTGACAGGCCTGCGTATCGAACGTGGAATTTTG
>JAQIWG010008110.1:0-11703 GCA_034695025.1 Chamaedrilus cognettii | reverse complement strand
GTAACTGACAAAAATTGTTGAACCCATTTTTAGCAGTGTATGTTCATTTCTGAGAAACCATTCTTGAGTCTTTTTCATGCCATTTTCATCAGCACTGTATTCCCATTTCTTATCCAATATTTAACAGTGCAGCATTGAAATTTCTCTAATCCTGGGAGGACAATTAACATTAACATTGCATCTCCCCTCCATTTCCATTTTTTTCAAATGGAAAATTTTTTTGCCGACTGCAAAAAAATATTTTTTTACCGATTTTGGCGACTCAGATCAAGCCCTGCCTCCTCCCTTCTCTTCCAGATTTGGTGGCCTTCACAAATTTCTTTAACTCTCACAATGGAAAGTATCGAAATTGACTAGACTTCCACTAAAATAGCTTAAAACGACAACAGCAGGGAAGAGCGACCGCTGCCCCCACCCCCCACACTCACAAATATTGGCAAATATTGGCCTTGTTACATTACCGCTCGAGGGTTCGAGCAGCCCGTAAAAGCAGAAATAGCGCAGCGAAATAGCGTTAGACACGATCCTGCAAGGGACGTTCGTGTAAGCACAGCGTAGTTTGTAGGTCAGCCATCTGCATGGCACAGCTTTGGGAGCATTGGCTGATGACCAAACGAAAGCCTCATATCTGATACGATCACGATAGTAGCACTATTACAACAAAACACACAAAAAGATTAAGTATAATTCTAGTATGTTTAGTTTTCTCTAGGCTTTTAAAACTTGTGAAACGCGTACTTGACTGCTGGTGTTCAATTTTTGTTTTTGAGTTCGGCGAGTTTCGACTGCGCTGATACATGCCGTGAGTCTCTTCATTCATGCAAAGTCAGCTTTAAATATCGATTTTGGCCTGCGTCAAGTCAGTGACTGAGCAACTTAGCGTCTTGTCTGGCTTATGAGAATATCTGTTAGATTGCAAATAACTTTCAATATGTGCCGTAGAAGCAGGGGGTAGGAAGGGCGGGGAAACCTGCTGGGGCTGAGAAGATGGAGCCAGAGTTTGTTTGATGCCTAGTCTTCTAGGCCTGGCGTAAGTTGGGTCTAAACACGCGTGTGATTGTGCGGGGGTAGGGCCTGCGCAGGCTCTGGATCGATGTCATCATCTCCTTGATTGCTTAAGTGTCGGTGTAATCTCTTTTTCCCTCTGAAGGGTTATCGCTCTCCCAATGTACTTTCGTGGCGTCAGGGTACATAAGGGTTTGTGTCTGTGCCTGCAAGCGTCCAACCTGTGCTACCATGGAAAAATGGATGAAAAAAACTGAAGTGATGATGATGTTGATGATGACGATGATGATGACGATGATGATGACGATGATGATGTGAATATATTATCTCATGACGCATGCATTTTATGTCGTGGCTAGACTAGTCTTACTGTGTTTTTGTTGTAGATGGAGATGGTCAGAATGAGTTGGTGATAGGGTATACAGACCGGCTGGTGCGCGCCTACAAGTGGGTTGCAGTCACTCCTGACAACGCCGGCGCGTCTGTGTCTGCTGCTACTGTCTCTGCTGCTGCGACTACTGCGCCAGGTGTTGTCCTGCAGTCCCTGCCAGATACTGTGGCCTTTCTTCATTCAGCACAGCTCCGGCATAACGGCACTAATGGTGATAACCACAGCAACGCCAATCAAAAGGCAGATACATCAGCCATGCTTGACACTCTATGTGAACTAGACGTTCAGACTTTCTGCACTCCACTGCATGCTGAATCTAATCGAACGCTGACTCCTCAAAGTACTGCTTCTTCACCTCATGTCGTCAAGTTAAAATTTGATGATAATGCCGGGACTGCTGCTACTGTTGCTGTTCCTATCCAGCATGCTGATGGGGTGGATTTTGTCCCTGCTGCATGTACCCCTTCAATAACTGGTACAACTTTGATGTACGCACATGCACCAGCGGTGACTGTCAGCTCCACTGCGCCTCAGTCTGTGTTGAACTCGCTCCCTATGTGGACCACCACTGCTTCTGTTTCAGGCACAACGTCTTTTGTTCTTGCTTCACCCTCTCATAGCAAAGCATCTAGTTCACAGAACTGGTCTGGAAAATTTGAATTGTTTGAGGCGTGGCAGCTAGCTGGGCAGGTGTGTCATAAAAAAGAAAAATTGTTTTTAGAATGATAGTCATGATTTATGTAGTTTCTAACCCGTTGCTAATTTGGAGAAAAATGTCTACTTGCAGTCAAAGTTAATGATTCTTCTACGCTTATGAACTATCTTGAGTTTCTTAAATTAGTAGGCTATCGAAAAACAATCGATGCTCTTTTCTCCCCCATTTAATCAACTCTCTTCTCCCCCTTCCTATTATTTTTTCACTGTCCTTGGCCACAAGGCGGAGGCGGTGGGGTAGGCCTACGTTTCATCTAGAGCAACAAAATATCATCAAAAATGTAACTATGTCTAAATATTCTTCTTTTGAAACCCAGTGCCTCTCTTTCACTGTTCGTCCTGGCCTCACTATTCGACTATCTCCTCCTGTCACTACCACCCCATACATACTGCTCAACAGCTACCGACCCCCTTCTTTATCTAGAGCCTCCCTTATTACCGAATTAACCTCACTCGTGGAAAATTAAATTTTTTCCGCATTCGAACAAGTTAGCACTGGTGATTTCAACTTTCGTGTCGCATAGGCGTGACTTCCTATGGTGACGGTGGTGATGTGTCACCACCACTTTTTTTAAAGTGATGATAATCATCACCACTTTTAGAAAAACGATGATAATCGCCACCACTGTTTAAGGCTGATTTGGTAAAAGGCTAAAAACCTTAGTGTGGCAGAAGTATCAATTACCAATCTACAGCAGCTATTCGATGCTTCCCAGCCGTTCGTGGGCTGAAATTTCTTGTGAATGTCATGTTTTTTGTAGATATGTTGGTCTCTTGTGAATGTGAAATTTTCTTGTGGATTTGAACTTTTATTTTGGAAGTTAACTTTTTTGAGGATGTCGTGTTTTTGTTGACGTTTTGTTTTCCAGTGTATGTGAAGATTTCTTGCGAGTTTTGAACTCTTCTTGTCGAAATGACTTTCTTGTGGGTGTCATGTTTTTTGCGGATATTTTGTTTCTTGTGGATCTGTACTTTTCTTTTACATGGTGTTTAACAAATCCTGGACCGCTTGGTTTGATTGTGTATCTTCATAAATAATAGATAGAATTGAGTTAAATTTCAATCTGTTTGCCCGTGCGATATACCCACGCATCTGCGCTCGACAAATTCGGCATTTCAAAGTGTCCGCCGTTACATTCACGCGGGCGCGCAGAGATGTACAGAAGTGCCATCGCCACGCAGCGTTATCTATAACGCGCTTATCAAATTCGTTAAACATAAATTTGACCAGCCAACACTTTTGCTGCAGAATTTTTGTGCTCTGGAATGCATTGGTTTTCTTAATGAGATGTTTGTTAAATATGTCTTGCATCTGCAACCAAATTTAATAGTAGGCCTAAGTGTTAATTGAATGGCTGATGACAAGGTTATTGACGGTTTGAATTTTGAATGTCCTTTATCAGCAGTTGCACTGCCTTGCTTGAGCGACGCATTAGCGAAGCGTTCACAATATTGTTAGCTAATATTGTGTATATTATAGACATTAATAATAGTAGCAAGCAAGTTTCAACTGCAATTGTACCAGAATATTATTTTGGTACAATTTGCAGTTGAAATTTTATCAGCAATACAGCATTCTTAATCTCTGTAAATTTCATAGAAATACGTGGCATATACATGTAGGCCTACATGTATAGGCCTACTGGCAACGCTATGTCATTTAGCGACAGAGGTCCGGGTTCTTTAAATACCATGTAGCCTAGATTGCAACTTTTCTTGTGAAAATAAACTTTTCTTGTGGATATCATGTTTTTTGTGAACGTTTCTTTTCTTAATTGTTGTTCTGAACTTTTGTTGCATATTTGAACTTTTTTGTGAAAGTCAACTATTCTCATGCATTAATGGTTTTGGGGATGTGTTGTTTGCTGCTCGATGTAAACTTCTCTTGTGGATTTTTATTTTTTTGTGAAGGTTGACGATTTTTGTGAATGTTTTGTTTTCTTGTGAATATGAACTTTTCTTATAGATTTGAACTTTTTTTGTGGAAGTAACTTTTTTATTGTATGTCATGTTTTTAGTGGATGTGTGGATGCCAATCAATATTTTAAAATAAACAGAAATTCTATACATAATCTGTTGATGTGCTTGATTCAATTTTAATCTGTCATTTTAATACAATTAGAATACTATCGCAAGCTAAACATGTATCACGCTTTTTTTTTATTAGGTGCTTCAAATAACATTCTTTAAGGCCTTGTCAGTTTGTCACCACCACTTTTCAGTTTAAAGTTGCGCCACTGTCGTGTCGACGATCCCACATCTCCTTATGCTACGTCTTTCATCGACCTTCTTGACACTTTTGGTCTTATGCAACATATCGCTTTTCCCACTCACAACTCTGGCCATACCCTCGACCTACTAATAACCGGTTCTACTTTCACTCTCGTCTCATCCACTGACGATGCCTACATGCCCATATCTGACCACGACATAATTCTTTCTACCCTCTCCATTCCCACGAATTCATGAGCCTCCCACATAACAAAACAAATCAGACATATCAACTCTTTTAGCACCTGTAACTTTCTGTCATGCCCCAAAACTCCCTTTTGGCCTAACTGTGACAATGTATTCAGAGTAATTACTCCCCTTTTACATGCTATTGACTGCGAATCAGAATTTTATACACTTTTCCTCTGCATTCAATGAGCAGGAGTCCGAAATTAAATATAGGATATTTAATAAATGATTTGTAGAATATGCTAGGTACTCATCGGAAAAATTATGGAGTAAGTAAACAGCATCAGCAATAGCATCATAGATGCGTAACAATTAGCAAAGTATGGAACAAACACAGTCACAAACCAAATTACTAACCGCCCTCCCAGTTACACAAGTCCCAGTAAGCTTCCCGGAAACTTACGGCTGTTCCTCCCGACAGTCGCAGGCACAGTCGCCTATCAGCGACTGTGCCCGCGACTGTGTGACTGTGCCCTGGGTCAATCCCAAAGAGCTTCCGCATGAAAGAAAAAACAAGCTCCTCTTTTTCTAACACTCACTCTAATTACATGTGATGTTGCAACACTATACCATGTATAAAGTTACAAGTAAAACCCCGACCCAGGGATACCGCCTATATGCTACAGCTGCGCGGGAACGACTGCGCAGCAGCAACAGTTTGAATCCCTTAGGTCCAGAACAGGCAGCGAGCATCTGGTAGCTGGCAGCTGGTAGCCGTCAGTTGACAGACCTACTCGTGACAGTAGTGACGGATAAGTTTGGCGTGAATTAAATCCGTCAAAATTAGACTTCTCTAACGACATCCTTGCCTACTGTCTGTTTCCTTCACCTGCCTCAACCTTTGAGCCTTGTCTCGCAGAGTTCACATCCAGTCTCACCCCTCTGCTTGACAAACATGCTCTACTAAAATCTACATTCTGCCTTTCTTGTCTTCATAAACCGTTTATTATCCCAGAAATAAAAAAAGAAAAATAAAGCGTTTAAAACTTTAAACCACCTTCAGAAATACAAAACCCTCTTAAATGAAATTAATGTAAAAAATCTAGCAAAAACTGTCTCTTGGCTCATAGCCTCTGCCCACTAAAATCTACAATCTTCATTTCATGTCCTCATGAATCTTTTATTACGCCAGAAATAAAGAAATAGAAATTCAAGCTTTTGAAACTCTAAACCATCTTCAGAAGAGTCAAAGTCCAGTTAAATGAAATTCCCCGCCTGCCCTCGCAAACTACCCGCTGTACCTACGTCAGGGAATTAAACTCAGCCTGTAGCCAGCAGCGTCGGAAGCTCTGGTCAGATCTTGATAATGTACTCTCCAACAAACCTCCGGCATTTCTTCCAAATTCAGTCTCACCTCCATCTCTTGCATCTGCCTTTCTCAAATTCTTCGATAGCCAAATTACTAATCTTCATGCTCAGCTTGCTCCACTCACACCTGCTTTCTTGCAAGACCTCAATACTCTCCCTCCTGTTGCCTCACCTTCCCTCGCATACTTTTTGTCAGCCACCATAGAAGTCCGAAATATCATTCTATCGTCATCAAATTCAGCATGCCCCCTCGATCTCGTACCAACTACATTCTTAAAAGGGGAGTCAAATTTTTTTCTTCGGAATGCGGATGGGTTTTGAATGATAGCAATAAATTATAAAGACACGGAGTTTGAGGAGCAGATTTATTGTACACCCTTTTGCGCAGCGTAGACTGCGCAGCGTAGACTGCGCCGCGTAGACTGCGCCGCGTAGACTGCGCCGCGTAGACTGCGCAGCGTAGACTGCGCAGCGTAGACTGCGCCGCGTAGACTGCGCCGCGTAGACTGCGCAGCGTAGACTGCGCAGCGTAGACTGCGCAGCGTAGACTGCGCAGCGTAGACTGCGCAGCGTAGACTGCGCAGCGTAAGCTTACGCTGTGTAGTGAGTGCAGGCCTTTGGCCTACGCTGCTGCGCAGAATAGGCCTTTGAGCCTATTCGAAGGCCTACGCTGCTGCGCAGCATAGGCCTACGCAGGCCTTCGGCCGATGGCCTTTGGCCTTCGGCCGACAGCGACGGTGTCGCCTCTGGCGGCGTGACAGACAGAGCTGGGCCTGTAGTTCAATTATTATGCTCTCTAGCATATCAGCTTTTGCATAGCAAGAATTGTAGCACTGTGTTTCTTAATTAATCGGTGTGGTTTTTTCCTTGTTAGATAGGATCAATGACGGTGAGCAAGCAGGCTGATGGGCAGCAGAGTATTGTTGTGTCTCAGCCGGGAGGCACCTACATCAACCTCCTCTGCGCTCACTCTTTTATAACAGAGGAACAAGCAGATGGATCAGTTAAACGGTTGGTGTTTACAGTTATTAACACTGAAGTTGAAATCTCTCTGGTGCACTGCCAAACGGCAGGTCCCTGGCATCCAACCTCTTCACAACTGGCGGTTCTCCACCATTCTCTTCATGTTTCCTTACGGTTTTCTTTCCAGTAGCTCATCTATCATTCCCACTCTCTTCCTTCCCCTCGCCCTCTTGCCCTCCATTCTTCTTTCCAGTATTTCTCTCATCAATTCCTCTCCTCTCACCATATGCCCGATCCAGTTTTTCTTTCTGCAGTTGATAAGATTAAAATTAAAATTGCAACATAATGTTGTAAACTAACGCGGTGAGCGTGCTGCTAATGCGCCATGTGTGTGAGGCTGTGGCGATGGACACTTCAGGCCTCCGTTCACAGCCAAGTTGGAGAATAATATCTACTTGGCAGCCAAAGTTAATGACTCTTCTGCGCTTGTGATCTAACCTGAGTTTTTGCTGTGTTTTAGCATCTGAATATGAATGCCAGAGTGCTCCATACCACAATAATGTTGCCATTAAAGTGACTACGGTGAAGAAACTCTGCGTGTATCGATAACACTTTAAGGCTATGGTGAAACTTGCATCAGTGCTAACGACACGCAGTTTAAACTGATAATTTTGATGGTTGGATGTGTTACTTTATTATTTGGGAACTACGGTTTAAAGTTTCATGCAATTCCATCAACTATAAATGAAGAACTACTATCACAACCTAGGGGTTCCTATTGCGAGATCACGGTGGTGGTGGCTGCCCCATCCAGATACGTCATGTCGAGCCCCGGATTCTCCCATCTCTGCGTCGAGGATGGTCAGCCATTGTTCCCAGGTGGCCAGCCGAGCCGCCGCCCACACCGGGTTCGTCCACAGAGTCCCTGGTGTAAGATGTGTGTTTATATGTGCGCAGTTGAAGAGGTGTGCTGTTGTGTGTTCTTCTGTCTTGCAGAGAGTGCATGGAGGTGTTGGGTGAGTGTGCGGTCTATCTTGTGTTTGTGTGGGAGTAGTAGTGGTGATTTTCCTGTTCTGAGTTGTGCGAGTGTTCCTCTGATTTTGCGTGGCAGGGTTTCCTCTGATGTGTGTTTTGCTGGTGCTTGTTGGTGAATTATTTGATTTAGTTCTCTTTCGTGTAGATATTTCTGGACGGCAGTAGTATGTATTGTTTTTAGGTCATGTTTTATTGTTTCGTCTGATGTTGAGGTTGAATCTGTGTCTATTTGGTAAATGTAGGTATTTTTGTTGTGGAAAATTGATTGTCTGATTGATCTTGAAGGATCTGTTTCTGTATGAGGTGGTGAGGGTTTTTGTGTTTGTGCTTTACTAGTGATGCGCCAAGTTTGAGATGATTTTTGACTGGGAGTATCATTGTTTCTTTGTGCAGATGTTGATGTTGTGCATTTGTGTCTGCAGTGCAGCCAGTGGAAATTCTGAGTGCTGAGTTTTGAATGATTTTCGGTTTATTGACTGTTGGGGTTTGTTTTGACGGCGATGTGTGACCAAATTGTGCAGGTGTATTCGAATATGGATCTGGATATAGCTTTGTATGTTGTTGTGAATGTCTCCTTTTGATTCCCCAGGTTGTCGATGTGAGGGCTTTTAGGAGATTGCTTTTCCTGATTTTTCTGTTGTGTTGCTGATGTGCTGATTGTATGTAGGTTTTGGGTTGAAGATAAGTCCAAGGATTTTCGGGTGTTGTACGGTGGGTATAAGGATGTTGTGTATTTGTAGGCTGAGTTTGGTGTTGTGCTCTGCTGAGTCTAGGGTGAAAAGGGTCAAAATTAACTTGACTGCTTTGAGTATGTGGTAGTTTTCTTTTGTCCAGTTGTACTGTTCGTTGAGGTATGATGATATTTGTCTCTGTGCTGTGCCTATGCAAGATATCTTGATAACATGGTGATGTCATCTGCGTAGCTGTATTGTTTTACTCCAACTGGGGGAAAAGGGTGCATTTTCTATCCCATACCGAAGCTACAAATAAGCATGAAAATCAGGTTGCAGTCATAGCTCACTAATAAAATTGCCAAATGTTGTGAACTAACCCGGAGATATCACGGTGTAATTAAGATCACGGTGTAATTCTCCTCTGGTTGGTTGTGTCTGAATGGCTTAGCTCATAATGGCAATTTTATTAGTGAGCCATGACTGCATCCTCATGATTTTCAAGCTTATTTTGTTGCTTCAGTATGGGATAGGTTATGCACCCTGTTCCGATGAAAACTGGACCACTCAAACAGTTGTCATAACTGCGTTAAAATTTGTCAGATTCAGATTTGTCTAAACTTTTCTGTGTGCGGCAACAGCAGCCACATATACAAAAGCGTGTAAATTAGTCAGAAAATATGAGTATGGAAATATGATTAAATTTTGTCAAATTATGATCATTTTGAAAAAGTATCTGGAAAATAAGGTTTCTAACATTAGCAGCAAAGTATTGTATGCCCCTTAGAGCCAAGTTAAGCAATGTTTTTGTTAAACAGTCAAAATAGTTATTGCTGAGTTCTTTCATATTAGCAACGAGAAGATCTTAATGCCGCAGACAGTCAAGAATATTGAGTATTAGAATTTGGTGTTCAAACTCAAATTATCGTCATTGTTCATGCATACATGACCGGAGATGTATTTCTATCCACATAGACTATCAGATCTGGAGTGCAGGCCCCTACTTGAGGAGCGCATTTATCACACTCACACTCGTGACGTCAAGCACCTAATGACGCATCTGGTTAAAAGTAGCAAGCAGTCTGGTTGAAGAGTTGTTTGATCACATGATCATCGATCAAGCAATCGGTGGCATCAATATATTCTGTCATGTGTTCCCAAACAAGGAGGCCACTTTGAACACTGCTGTTGCTCAGTGTTCCTGATTGCTTGCTTGAGGCTTGATGATAAGCATAGAGTACTTCGTGACAAACGTTAAATTTTTTTTTGTGTTACCCGGTATGCTTTTTTCTCAATGCCCATAGTTTGTGCAAAACTACTAATATTTCTTTACAAATATGCATGTTGGTGTAAATATGGCTACTGTTGTCGTGTTTTTATTTATTTCTAGACAAATGTCACAACTTCTGACCCAGTTATCGCAAGATTTCTTGTGATCTAGTACTGCAGCAAACAAATGTTCCAGCAAAATGTGTATAGTTCTACTTTACATACTCACATATTGCAATTTAAGAAACTTCACAAAATGCAATTTGAGGAACTTTTTCTCTTTTTATTAATATCTGACTTTTTACTCATTTTCATTGCACAGATTTGGTAACTTTACTGAAGCCCTCACAGGACCGTTCCCCGACTCAGCTTTGAATTTCCTTTGAAGCTAAATATGTGAAATTGAACTGCCAACACTTTTTCCGCTCAAAGTTTGAAATTTGAAGTGTGATGACGTTATGTTAAGTTGCAGGGAAATTTCTTGGGAAGTTTTTTTGAATTCCTTCAAGTTTCAAGGCCCCTCCGCCAAACAATTTGTATTTGCAATTAGCTGCTTAGATGAGACAACATAGTCACTTCTGCCTGAATCTACATGTAGCTGCAAACGTTTTGTTTTTTAGAGAGGTGTTGCTTAGAGAGGCTTCCTAGAGCCTAGTTTTCTTTAAACGACCGACTACTCACCAGTCTTAAAAAAGTGAAGAGGTTAACTTTGTTACATTTCCACTTTTTACCATCATTCTAATTAGAGCCTTATATGGCATTATAATGGAAAGAGGCCACGATCATACAAAAATGATACACATATGACGATGGGAGTCTTGAACTCTAAACTCAACAATAAGGTGGTTTAAAAAGAAATTAGTCTTCATATAATGATTCTCTTTGGCGGTGCATCAATACCGTAATCATTAATTGTCAGATTTTTATTTATTTGTCGATGCTCTTTATGCGGCATATAGTCCGCGAATGTAAGCTTTGTTTGCATTGTAGGCCTACCATGCCATCACGTACAAGCATGCCATAATATCAGCAAATATTTGCCTAGGATGACCGTGCAAGCAAATACCGAGTGGTATAAATCATAGTATAGGTTCCCTTTCGATGAGTATCATTACTTTGTTTTCATCCTAGTTTGGTTTAAAAATGTAAAAATGTTCTAGTACTTACCTGCCTGCCTACCTAGCACTTGACCTCATCGATCGTGGGGGCGCCATGAGTAACAGCAATGACCATCTGTCTCCATCTTTGACGGCCTTTGGATATCGTGTGTAGGTCATACTGACAGTCCTGTCAAATCGGTTAAGTTTTTCAGCCAGGTTGTGCGAGGTCTTCCTCTACCGCGTGTACCTTCCACCGCCCCCTGTAGGATCGTGGTTGCGAGGCCGCTAGCTCTGTTGGTGTGATAGTACAGCTGTATCTTCCGCCTTTTGACTGTTGATATAAGAGATTCATGTTGTCCTATAATTCCAGTTATTTCCTTTCTCACTGATTTGTTTGTGCGGTGGTCTTTATATGATATTTTCAAGATTCTTTTCAGACATTGGAGTTCAAAAGCTTGAAGTTTCTTTTCAGTTTCTGCTAGCAGTGTCCATGTTTCGCAGGCGTACAGTGCTGTCGATATAACGATCGATCTCATCAGCCTTATTTTTGTCTTTGCATTAATATTTTGTTGTCAAATATAGGTTTAAATTTGACTAGTGCACTAGTTGCTCTAGCTATTCTTGTCTTTATGTCAACGATTGACCTTTCGTCCCTTATTATGATTGATCCTAAATATTTTGAGGAGTGTACTTGTTTGTGTGCTTTCCCTCTGATCATTACTTCAGGTTTAGTAGCATCCGTTCCAACAGACAGTATTTTAATTTTTTCTGAGCTAATTTTCATTCC
>JAQIWG010008109.1:0-11704 GCA_034695025.1 Chamaedrilus cognettii | reverse complement strand
TGACTCCCTGGTGGAAGAGTCCGTACAGCATGCCTCCGCACTGCTCGCAGAACGTCGGGCTGATGTACGTGTGCTCCGCAAACCGATGCGGCACGTCCACGTTGAACCTCTCCGTCAACAGCTGGCGACACACGACACGCAACCAACGTAAAACTAAACTCCTCGACATGATAAGGTGCTGGTATCTCCTTCATTTTGTTTCTGAAGCGCCTATATGGCAGCTGGATCAACGCGATTCTACCATATCACCTACGTTAGCATTCCCAGTCCAGCAGACCCTGGATCAGATTCGCTGGATCCCAGTACTGATGAGCTGTGACAGGAACTCAAGCCAACGCATTCTATGCTGCAGAGCTAATTAATCAAGGATAGCATCACCAAGTGTGGCACCTACAAAATTATGACGAAGCATAATACCATCAAGTACAGCACTTATATGACCAAACATGGCAGACCTGAGTGGTCTTGCTATCGACTGCATTGCCCGGACATCGAGTAATGAGCTTCTCATGACAGCGTTTGTGAACGGCGCAGCTGCAGACTGCGGGCAACGAAACAATGGAAATAACTGAGTTTTTAAAAACGACTGGGTCGTTTAAAACTCTCAGAAAAAAAACCAAAAAAAAACTCTCAGCTGAAACTCTCAGAGGCACAGAAATGTCATCCAAACTGCCCCTACTTGTTGCTTCACAAAACTTCCATTCACGCGACGGTGAACAACAACAGTAACGAGGAACGCAAAAATGAGACAAGTATATGTATATCACTTGTATGACAAAGCACGTGCAATGTGCGCAATAGCAAAGAAATGTATGATTGTCAAAAATGAGAACAGATTCCCTGTTCGAGTTAAACTACACATCAATTAAGCTGATTAATAGCAAACCTCTACCACAAACTTATAGTCACTATAGAGAAGAGAGGCGACTGTATACATCACGCAATATATACAGCAAGCGTGATTGATCAAATGTCCAGAATTTAAATTTAAAAGGTCTCACGTGTCTCGAACACACGCAGCCATCACTAGAAAAGATTTGCGCATGTTTTTAACGAATAACAAGTAAGTTACGAAATAATAAATGAATCATATTGTAAAACTTCAAATTACTAACAGAGCGGCTCAAGAAGACAACGGAAAAAAATTCTCGAATATCAATACATATAATCGAGATCCAAATTATGTTCAAATGCTCCGTCTCTATGTATTTTCAAAATACAAAAAGAACCTAGATCAAAACTATGTCAGAGACATATGTTGCAGAGCTAACTAATCAAAAGTGGGCCCATCTAATCAATGCATGAATAATTTCTAGTCATAGTGCAAGTGATGTCATATTCTTTTGATTGGACAACCCTTTAGTCGTAAGCCGCTCACCTTGACACTTGAAGCCTTGCTTGTTCAAGCCCCTGCAGCAAAAGCAACTATTTTGTTGACATAGTAAGTTCACAAAGAAAGTCAACTCTTTTCTTCCTTTCTTGGAAAGCACCTACCTACCTACCTACCCGCCTTTTCTCCGCACGCATTTCATATACTGCAAAACATGAAATTTTCACGAGCATTTCATTATTTTTGCCAGTTGCACGAATCTGTAAAACTCGGTAAAACTCACAAAAATTATACGCGCAAAAATAGAGCTGCAGAAGCTATATATAGTGGGCATTGAGCAGGCCTCAGAAACGCAAAAATTAAGCACAGCAAAAACTCTCAGAGGCACAGAAATGTCATCCAAACTGCCCCCCTCTCAAATCGCTAGCGTAAAATTCATCGCTATTGGTGTACTACGCCCGCTAAACCATAACTCCATAAATTTCAATAATTGCAGCTTTATTTCATAGACGTACCTGTAACCATGCCCAATTGCAGTCAAAATTGTGGGGGCACAACCCCCACTGCCCCTGGGCTTGTTCCACCCCCTGCTCTATGCAGCAATCTTGACCAACCAGAGGACCTCTGAGCGACTAAAGAAGGGGGAGCGGTTCTGTGGCGGCCCTCTTACACAGAACCGGACTGTAATTGTCCTTGCTACTACACACAGTCCTTAAACTACCAAAGCACACGGTCTTAAACAATGAAAATCATGCTACACACGATCCTTAAACTGTGAAAATAAACTATACACACGATCCATAAAATACCAAAATAAACTACACACGATCCATAAAATACCAAAATAAATGACACACGGTCTCACACTAACAAAATAAAAATAAATAAACCAACCAGAGGAACTCAGAGCAGTATGAACAGAACGTCGGCAGCTTGAAGAAGGTCTCGATGAACTTGTGACCCTGGAACTCAATGATCTTGTTCT
This sequence comes from Chamaedrilus cognettii, assembly GCA_034695025.1. NCBI lineage: Eukaryota > Metazoa > Annelida > Clitellata > Enchytraeida > Enchytraeidae > Chamaedrilus > Chamaedrilus cognettii. The sequence goes on along the minus strand of JAQIWG010008109.1, from coordinate 9,389 downwards.
GCTTCATGGCGTGACGGCGCATCGCCACCCCGTACACTTCTTCTTTTTCTTCGTCCGACAGCGGCTCTGCCATGTCCACCGCTGCGGCACGGCAGCCAATCACGGACTAGAAACTATGTCGCGAATGGCAGTCGTGGAATTTAGGTAGCGTTCAAGATAAACGCCACCGGCATAGTATCCAATTACAGTATATACATTTTAAATTTAAATTTGTTTTTGCTCTCCGAACTGCGCTCCTGAGGGACTTTTCAAAATTAGCACAAACGTTGTTTTTTTGTCTGGAACGGCTAGCCCTCGGTATCCGGTGGTGAAATAAAAGTGCCCTAAATTATTATTTCACTTAATTAATTATGTAATTAATTGTTATTAATTTCATTTAATAATTGAATTCTATTTATTATCGTTTGTTAACCAACCGCCTTTCTTGTCGTTGATTCCGATAAACGTTAAATATTCTAACACGAGTATAGATGTTGTCATCCTCTGATTAAGACCACTGGAGCTGGGTTTTATGCCCTGATGCCCTTCCTGACGCCAACAAGATCAATAAATGATCCGGCGCGGTCGTTAGCAGCCAGCGACACGTGTGTGTTTGCCTTGCTGAAGGGCCTGTAGCGCCATTATCTCATAGTTTCCAGTATCAATTCAATTCCCGTACACGGGCCTTCTTATCCCGACCTCTTTAAACCACTACGCCATAGTATCTCACTTTATTTCACCGCTTGGCAAATATATTTAGATATATAATTAGAATGATGATGTAAATTTAAGGCATTTTACATCAAAGACTGCTGCGCAAAGACTGCTTAAGCAAATAGATATTTCCATTGTAAAACGGTTTCAAATCAAACGGACAAGTACAGCAATTGTTCAGGACCTTGAAAACAATTACATGACAGTTGATTACAGTAGCTGCGATCAACACATGAATCATTGCCCACTAGTAATTATAGACAACTAGTTCCGGAGTCCAAAACTCTAATCAGTAGTAAAACACACGCAAATGTTCAGCCGATGAGGCTGTTCAGCATTATTAGCTCTAGCAAATACAGGCTTTGTGAGTTCCATAACCCAGTCGAGTTTGCATCCCCGCTATAAATCGTTATCAGATATTTTCTAACGGGTCACAAATTGCGCGAAAGTAACCCGAAAGCCGTTTCTTCTGGGTATTTTTTGCTCGCATTCGGCTGTATTTCTTAGACGTTTGTCATGAGTTTGAAAGAAGAAAACGAGTGAAAATTGGATCTTGGGAAATTTATGATCAATTTCCCAAGCATCTTGGGAGATTTCATTCAATCACAGGCGTAACACCGGAAAACTGTAAGTCTAGATAGCATTAATCTGATGATTACAATGAATATGAGAATTAATTATTGTAAGTCAGGAAAACATGAACATCAGTCTTAATCTCAAGACGAGCTCAGAGACGACGAACAGATCTCAGCCTTGATACATGTTTCAAAGTACAAACTGACAAGGAAGAAAGTCCTTGCACTCAATAAATACAGAATAAACTAATTATTCAAATAATTATCATGATAGGACTGAAATAGAGCGCCATTTTGTCTGAAATATCCTGAATAGCAGCAGTAATCCAAAAATACCATAAAATGGTATGATGATAACTACGGAATGTAACATTAGTAGGTCTGTTTTGCATTTGAATCAAGCAAGGTATCATGGACGCAATGAGGAGATAACTTAATCTTAGGTTGAAAATTCTATTAACCCCTAGTCGGATATTTTAGTTAAAATGCACTTTGCGACTTTGCGACTGCGACTTGGCGAATTTTCAACTACAACTTTGCAACTTTGCTTAGCAAAGCATCCACTCCAGCCTGCACTTTATCAATGTTTACTCAGATACTCAGACAAAACACTTTTTTACTACGGTACCTTCTACCTTCCGAATTTCATTTTTGAACATAGCACATTTCCCCCCAAAGCATGTTTCTGACAAAAAAAAGCACAATGGCAAGCACAAAAGGATAGAAGAAATGCAAATGAGAATCAGGTCCAAACTTTCTCACTAAGTAATCTCTTCGTCCTCATAAACCGTTTATCACGCCAGAAATTGAAAAAGAGAAATCCAAGCGTTCAAAACTCGAAACAATTTTCAGGAAAGACAAACCCCTACTAAATGAAATAAAATTTAAACATCAAGCAAAAATTGTCTCAAAGCTCATAACTGCTGCCCGTCGCACCTTTTTCAGAAAATCAATATCCGCCTGTAGCCAGCAGCCGCGTAAGCTCTGGTCGGCCCTTGACAATTTGCTCTCCCGCAAACCTCCGCCATCTCTTCCAAACTCCATTTCGCCCCCAACGCTTGCATCTGCCTTTCTCCAATTCTTCGATAGCAAAATTACTAATCTTTTTGCTCGATTCACGCCTCTTACACCTGCATCCTTACAAAATATCAATACTCCCCCTCCTGTTGCCCCCATCTACCCTCTCAAACTTCTTGCCAGCCACTATAGAAGAAGTCCAAAATGCTATTCTAGTCTCCTCAAATTCAACCTGCCCTCTCGATCTCATACCAACGACACTCTTAAAATCCTGCATTGATGTTCTGCTTCTTCCAATAACCACAATAATAAACTTATCGCTCAGAAGGAATTTTTCCCACTTCCTTTACAAATGCAATTGTGAAACCCCTCATTAAAAAATACTCACTTCCCTTCCGGCTACTCGTTTGAGGGAAATGAAGCTATTCATACTCAGATTATCAACAGCACACTGGTCCTCACGTGGATCGTTGGAGACCGTGCCCCTGTTGTTGGGAGGACAGGAGAGAGGCACCTCGCTTTCCCTCCCATTGGGCGCTTTGTCCACGTCGGCGCACTTGTCTGGAATGTATCGAACTTGGACGAACAGTTTTCCACTCGGACTCAGCTGGAGCTGGATGGACACAAGGGGGAGAGACAGGCGTCATATCCTCCCCCAAAAAAATTGACCCCCCTCCGAGTCCCCTTAATATTTAGGAAATTTTAGATATTTGGCTCGAAACATTTAAACCAATTCTTACAAATATTTCCCTCCCATTGTATTTTCAAACGTCTTCATGTTAGTCGCCGAGAGAAAGTAAAAAAGACCACAAAATTCAAAAGAAATAAAAAAATTAAATAACAAAATTTAGGTACCAAAGCAATGCCATATACTGTACGCCTATCGGTGCATGCCGTAAAAATTAAACCTAAATAAATGATATATGAACAAATTATATATTTTAAATGTGGATTGACCATGAATGCGCCATAGTAGTACAATACTCAAGTGTACCTGGCACATCCTTTGGAGTGTTCTATCAAACATTTAACTTGAGAATTTATCAGGTCATTGGTCATTGGTCATTGGTCATTGCTCAAATAAATATTGAACAATTTGTTCACCAAGTCGATATATTTGTTTTAAATCCCGTTTCATGCTCCACACCAGTAAAGTGGTGCAAAATCATTTTGCCGAGATCAAACATACTTGATCAATGCTTCGCACCATTTAAATGATGCACAAAATTTAATTTCAAATGCCTTTCTAAGCTCCCTCAGAATGACAAAATATTGTGAAAGAATCCTATAAATAAAAAAAAAGACAATTTTTTTGAGATTGATTGAAAAAGAATTTGTAAAAACCATTTCACTGACCGGAACTTCTTTAACTTCTACCACTGTGGCGCCATCTTCTCCCCCACCGCTATTCGCCCCCGCGCCCCCCCCACAGTGTTTCCGCAGCAACTCCACCCCAATGCTGACGTCAGCGATGACGGTGTTCGGTCGTTGGATGACGATCAGCTGGACGATGCGTCCGTTGTACAGGTGAGAGTCAAAGAAAGAGTTCCACTCGTGGTTGGCCGTCCGCCGGTGTTGCTTCAGGATCACACCGGTAGCTGCACGCAGTGTGTGGGTCAAAGTTAGATGATTCATCAATGGCTCAACGTAATGTGTAGATCAACGTTAGGTGACTTGTCAATGCCCCCTGCACGCCGGATAACAGAGTATAGGCTTGCAACCCAGAGCTCCCCAGGCGAGTCATAAAGGCAACTAAAGAGGGTGGAGCGGTTCTGTGGCGGCCCTCTTACACAGAACCGGACTGTAACAGTCTTTGTGCTACACACGGTACTTAAACTACAGCCCCACCAGTCACCTCATCAAAGGTTCAGTGTAATATGTAGGTCAGTGGTAGGTGATTCATCAGTTAAGTGGCTCACAGCAATATATAGGTCAGCGTTATGTGATCTATCAATAGCTTATTGCAACAAGCATGTCAGCATTACTGGACCCACATGCATCTAAATCTGGTGTGTCAGTCTATTACAGACTTTGTCAACAGAAATTAGTAAAAAAAAACTCTCTGGACAGTCAAAATCGACAATATTGCCCCTACTATTAACTATCAGCATATTGTTACGTATTATTATCGCTTATAATTTCAGTCACTTTAAAATGAAACTACAATGCTGCTTGCATAATATCGCCCAAATCTTAAATTGCGTTGATAAAATATTGCGTGACATAAATATCCACACGTACAGGTGCACAAGTATTATTTCCGCACCGAAGATTGATTAATTATTTCATGCAGTCTAGTATACTGCGTTCTACAACCCCTTGCAGATTGAGGCATAGAGAGAATAGATCTGCAGACTAGAGTTCCCCATGGATGCGAGTAGTAAAAGGCTGGATTTGCTGGGCAATATCTTAGACTAGGAGATGTATCTTAATTCTAACATTATTTGTTTATCGTTTTTACTAATTTATTTATCGTTTTACTAATTTATTTATCGTTTTACTAATTTATTTATCGTTTTACTAATTTGTTTATCGTTTTACTAATTTATTTATCGTTTTACTAATTTATTTATCGTTTTACTAGTGACGAAATATGGATATCCATTATTGTTATCAAATTGTAAAGCTTAACTTACCGGATGGTTCCGCATCCTTTATCTTGACGGCGACGAATCCCTCCGCATTGTTCCAGTAAGCGTCCGTGTGCTCGAAGTCAGCTTCGTAGCGGAGCAGCTTGACTCGCACAAATCCTTTAGACATTTTCTTCTTCTTCTCTTTCTTCTTCTTCTCCTTTGAAGTTCAACTCAAATCTAGCGATCCAAATCCGATAGAATATAATCCGAGGCGCAATCTCAATCTGAAAGCGCAATCGGTATTTCCGCTTAAAAATTTCGGTTTTTAATTGTTGATTGGGCAAACACAGACGGCCAATATTGTCGAAATGTTAGATGCATAACCCATAATACAATCGAGATGAGTGATCGCTGGCACGGGCTACTTAGTACAGCTGACTCGCATACAATACTTAAACTCGTGATCTAGGCATTCATGCCATAAGTCTCCTGAGATGTTTATAACTTCAGGCTAAAACCAACAAATAACAGAACTTTAGTATACTTTAGTATAGTTAGGCCTAAGTCGTTGAGTATAGTTATAGTTAGAATGGTTGAAAAAAAGCAAAGACTGTTAAGTACCATTCTGTTTAAACAATAAGCAACTAGAGAATAAAGTGATTTCATGCAATTCTTAATCTGTTCTATTTTGTTAACGTAATAAAAATACGGTAATTCTTCAAATGTAACTGACTAATTTCTGAAAAATTTAAACTTTATTTAAAATGACTAATTTGCAGTAAAGATTCATTTAAAATACAAAATACATACGTGCATGCAAAATGTAGTCTAAAAAAATGCAAATCTAAATTACCGTCCAGCGGATTTCAAATGCAATCCATACCAGAAAAATCCCATTATCATCTTGATAATTTGGATTTAAATATGTCAAATATCACACGTGTGATCTGTCATTCTTAAATCTTAGAATCGATCAAAATCATTCAAGCTACCATTGATGTAAACATGTCACAAATAACTGTTTCAGAACTGTAGGCCTATAGAGAACATGAAAACATTCTACAGGCTTTCAAACATTGGACACATTGCTCGCATGGCTATCTGAATCTAACTAAAACTAACCTGCTGCCTCTTTTGTTCTCTAATCTGTTAATATCCATGTTTTCACATGGGCCGAGACATTCGATCCCTGATAAGGACTGCTGGAGCTAAGTTTTTATGGCAGGATGCCCTTCCTAACGCCAACCAACAAAATAGTTATCTGGCACGGGGTCAGCAACTACCGACACTTGCGTGTTTAACAGCCTTGCTGAAGGGCCTGTAACGCCATGGTTTCATAGTTGCGGTGCAGGGACTTGAACCCAGGTCTCTGGACTCTTCATCCAAAGCCCTAACCACTACACCACAGCGCCTCGCTAATCTAATCCCATCTTTAAATTCAATTTGATTGCGCATTATCACAGCTTGAAGCTAGCGGAAGAAGAAAATAAATACATATCTCCACTTTCAATCAGTGCATACACCTTCGTATAAAAATTGATATGATCGCAGTCCGAAAAATTTAAAATACCAACCAAATAAATACCATTGTATTTAGTCTAGTTCAATGCTATAAATAATATAGCAGCGCTTTAAATAGTTCTATACTAATTTTATATAGATCAAATATCCCAAAATTGACATCTGATTCATTCATTAACATATTAAAGCTGATTATACACTCTTGGCTGGCCTACACTCTATATCTTTGATATTCTCTGATATGCTCTGACATTCTGATATTCGGAATCTATGCTATTCCCAAAATAAGCTCATTGTAACTGATAGTCTACACGTGACATTAGTGATTTATATACCTCTATGTTGCATGAAAACATGAATGATGCACGGATGCGCAGTGTTCATTGATGAATAACATCCACCAATTCAATCCTGGCAGGCTGTCGGGGGGCGCATGCGCCTAATTACCCCTAATTGTTTGGTTTAATGGCCCTGCACGAATCCGGGCCTGTCACGCCCACTGGGAAAGTTTACTTCTAAACCAGGAAGTACAGCTGAGCAGTGATGCCATTGAACCAAATAGAATATCCCTAGATGCTGGGGATCTCGGCCAAAAATATCCCTAGACTGAACTTGTCAAAAATATCCCCAACTTCTGTTATAAAATGCATCACTTTACAACAAATATCGCCAGCTAGCTAGGGATTTCGTAAAAAGTCCGATCTCTAAACGCTGCAAGATCCATAAATCTAGTGATTTAGCTATAGCGGGGCACCACTGAGTACAGCGTTGTCTCCGGATTAACACCTGCTGTACCTGCCACCCGTCTAAATAAACTTGACACAAAAATTACGCTCAAAAATATTAGGGAGGCCTCCACGCAAGAGCAAAATCTAGGCCTATTAAATTTTGTAAGAAGGCCAAATTTCAGTCCTCCATAATGGCATTAATAGCATAATCTTTCAAAAATAGAGAAAAGCATTAAGCCACCTAGCTAGAAGCTCATGAACTAAAACATTTTGACCCCCCCTTTTGTAGCGTTTCTAATTTTGCATTTGATTAACATTTTGCTTGTTTGGCGCAGACTTTTTTGGCATGATGGTAATATTGTAAGACTATTAAACTAGATGTGCTTGAAAACGCTGGGGCGGTTTTGGCATGCGCTTCCTTAATCAATAATTTTGGTGAAATGCAAATTCATCTGGTCACACCGTGGCGACAAAAAAGTTTCCGGTAGCCATATTGCTTCTTTGATGTGCATGTTTTTTAATTTGAAAATATCGAGTAAGTTTAGAAATATCGAGTAAATTTAAAGATATCGAGTAAATTTGAAAATGGCGAGTATTACGACACAAGAATTAGTATACTTTGCTTTAGTTTGGCCACACGTCGAATACTGTGCATCTGTCTGGGATGCCTACACTCACAAACTATGTAGCCGTGTAGAAATGGTATAGCGAAAAGCTGCTAGGTTTGTTTTAAATAGATATAGTTTTAAAGATAGTGTAACAGAAATGCTTCAAAATTTAAAAGGGAATTCTTTGGCAGAAAGAGAAAACATTCTCGTCTTACGTTATTATACGAAGTTCACAAAAATTTACTATCTGTAACTTTTGCAATCTTACAAAACCTCAATCATCGAACAATACTCAAGCAAATGTTTGACATCAAATTCCTCGTTCAGATACAATGGCCCATCGAAATTCATTTCTCCCACGTACTATTTTGGATTGGAACTCCCTTCCCCAAACTGCCTTGGAACAGTCATCTATGAATTCATTCACGATGACATAGGCCTCAAATTAAAAAATTTAATGAAATAGAAATTTTGGGGTGGGGATATTTTGTCCGCGCGCACTGCAAATAATCATCTGTTAGGGTGGACTGCAGTAGTGAAGTTGAAGTTTCTAAATTGCACATCGCCTTAATTCTCTAATCCCAAATTTCTTCGAAAGTCAGAAAAACAAATACTTCTGGTTGCAGTAGTGTGGAATACAATTGACGAGCGTGGGGGGAGGTGTAATCATGGCGTCGCGTGACGTGGCGGGCAGCTATGTGCACATGAAGCAGATTCTGACGGCGTCCATCGTCAACCTCTGTCATGGCGGCCTCAGCTTTGACTCGGAGATGCGCATCGAGGGGCTGCTCGGCATCACGCTCGACAAGAGCAACGTCCTTCTCGTCAATATCAACGAGGTAGGGGTGCATCCGGAGCTTTTGCTGATTTAGTAGTTTAGGTATTATTTGAATGGTCTTTAAGAATGCTGCTCTATCCACTGGTAAACGGTGATAGGGTTGCGAAATAAAAGGCCACGGAAAAAGCCCAAATTTATGGTGGGAAGAAAGAGCCGGGAAAAAGAACAAGAAAGTGGAAAAACTGAAAAAAATTGACGACATGTTAAATGGGAAAGTTTTCCCGTGGCCTTTTGCCGTAATCATGGATTTCGATTCAGTACCGTACCCCTGTAACCTAGCATTGTGCGACTACCAGTTCATTTTACACTTTATTACTTCATCGGCGCAACCCCACAAAAGGGCTATTGTGCAGTTTGAGCGCAAAAGATGCATGAAAACCTTAAATTTAATTCTGGGCATGAGTTATTGCGAGTAAAAAAATAAATTACATTGCGCAGAACTAAAGGTTGACCGTGATTATTTGCAGTGTGCGTGCCGACTAAAGGCCCCTAAAAGCCATTGTTTGATTTTGTCTGCTAATCGTATTTTCACTATTTTGTCATTATGTTAGTTGATTTACATAATATCAGGCGTCAATACTATAGGGTGATTCCACGCCAAATCAACACAATTTAAAATAAAATCTGACATGACCATCACCGATTTGGCCGAATTTTTTTTCGATGGTTGTTGGGCACGAAAAAAAATTATTTCCAACTTTTTTCGGTCTATGGTCAAGAATGGTCAGAAATACGGGTCGGACAACTTTGACCAAAACTCGACGACCCGAAATGGTCAAACGCTAGTATCTCAGCTTCTATGGGACCTACAGAGATGATTTTTGCATCAAATGAAA
>JAQIWG010008108.1:0-11704 GCA_034695025.1 Chamaedrilus cognettii | reverse complement strand
CCTTCCCCCTAAGGACGGATCCAGGATTATTGGGGGGGGGGATGCATGTCTCCATCTTGATGATCCTGCAAAAGTATAGCGGGTTCTACCTGAAACCGACAACACGTACGCGTAGTTTTTCTTTTGCAACAAAATTCTCAAGGACCGAGGAGGGCATAAGCAGGGACAAGAGCTTTTTTCCGTCAAACTACATGTACTCTGTCGAAATCAATGCTTGTCCGCAAGTTGTCGCTGCCTTCAATGCATTGTTAAACGGGAAAAAGTTACTACGGTACCTACATTCACTAAAAAAAATTTAAGCATGAATTGAAAAGAGTCAAAGCAGTTGCCTTTTTATACCCATTAGTTACACGTATCATATCGCATTTTTGCTTTCTCACGACGGTGCGAAGTTGCAAATAACAAACCAAAATGCTTTTCTAGGACTAGCGTAGGATTACGAACTTCTTAAAGGCTCAGATTTTACTACGACGCCTGTGTAAACCAGGCCTTAGTTTCGCAGGGTTTGGATTTTTGCATTCTGAACTCGTCAAGGACGAAAACGAGGAGATAGGAGCGAAGTAGACCAAGCCACAAACACAAGAAAAAGCGCGTCCAACCCAACCGATGGATATATGAATAAATGAGCATTTAATTCAAAATGAACACATGTCCAATTCATTTCAGTGCGATATCGTTATCCGTCGTAGTCTCGCGCTTTCGACATTGATTGTAACTAATACGCTTGTAACTTTCTGCAACGAAAATATAGGCCGTGGAAGAATTCTTTACCGTAATAGGCAATTATCTGTAATGTCCGTGGATGATGTTCTATCGTCTGGTCTCGAATCTAGACCAGAGATACTTAAAAAATCGTGGGTTTTTATTGGACGGCAATGGCTGTAAGGTAATAAGAACATGGCTAAAAAACTAAACTAACCCCCTTTTTATTGTGTGATCTGTTAATGTCCATGTTTTCACACAGGCTTACACGTTTTTGCCCGCTCTGATCACGGCTGCTGGAGCTGGAATTTTACGGCTGGGTGCCCTTCCTGAAGCCAACCAAATAAATAATTATCTGACGCAAACAAAACAAAAAGGGTTAGCAGCTAGTGACACTTGAGTGTTTAACAGCCTTGCTGAAGGGCCTGTAACGCATGGTTTCATAGTTGATGGCGCGGGGACTTGAACCCTGATCCTCTGGACTCGAAGTCCGACGCTATAACCACTACACTACAGCCAGTGGTTAAAGTGTCTCGAGAGAGCAGTGGCGGCACTCACATTTTTCGTCGCTTACTTATTCGTCGTACTTCTTACGTCGCACTTATTCCTTTTCGTGCAGAACTGGAAGAAGAGCAGGGGGAGCGCTAACGTTAGCATGGGAATGATAGTCCAATTCTGAGTGAGCAGTGGGATCGCCGCTCCCGTGCGTTCCCTCTCCCCCACAATTCCCTCTCCCTCTGACCACAGCGCCTCGCTAAGATGAGAACAAGGCCACATGTTACGTAAACGCAGAGGCTTCGCGCGACACAAAAATTTAGGGAAGCATCTATATTTAATTATTGACCGGGGAGGGGGAGCAGAAAATGACATTTCAAGCGATCCTTCCGGTTTAACTCACGAAGGGATGGGGTAGGTAAAGGTAGGACGGACCTTTACAAAATTATTATATTAAAATAAATGCTTTTGGATTCTTCTTTCCATTATAAACAGTGGAGACAAAACAAACTAAACAAACTAAACAAACTCAAAATTCTGGGGAGCACACGATTTCTTTCTTATGAGCAGACTGCAAAAAAATTACTTTTCGGTGCTCAAGTTATTCCTAACAGTGCTTTTCAAGAGTTCCGAAAAAAATTAGCGGCAACATTTCCCCTTAGTCTAAATCACTTTGACAAAAAGTAAAGCGTGATCTTAAAGATCACGAAGAAACATTTAAATTTAGCCCAATACGTAAAAAAATGAGAGTAAAATTGTAACATAGGCCTATACGTACGTTGCATTACTGGTCGATTTCACATTCAATAGATTTCCCTTAATAATTCTTCCAATTCTGCATTATTAGAAGGTGCAGTAGCCCACATGTCCACAGGCTAATAAAATTGCTAAAAGGAACTAATTTAAATGTAGCATAAAAATCACAGGTGGAATAAAATTGTCTTTTGGAATGCTGAAATTTTGTATCTTTGCATCCTGGTAGGCTACGCCATTTTCGGAATTTTGCTAATGATCGAAATTTATCTATCATTTTGTATATTAATTGTAGCTCAAACCCCCAATTTACATGTGTATGAACGCTCATCCATCTCAATTTTGTAGTAGAACGACTCTACTGTACCAATGCGATACAAAACAGCATGATTTTGCTTATAGGCCTACAACTTCCTGTTTCCCATAATGGGCCTACTATCGAATAAAACACACTATTAGAATCACCTTCCAAGTTAATAATACTGATCTCATATAACGATGGCATTAATAAAATACTGTACAAAGATAGGCTGCAGCGATCAAATAAAAAACAGTCACCTAGTCGTGAAAAAGTCAGCTGCAGGCCATTTAATAAAACCGAACATTGGCAGTTTAGTGTAATTTGACATTTTGCAACACTGCTAACACAAATTTAGTTAAATCTATTTTCTGTTTCCCGACCTGACGAAGTTGGTCCAGGTCGTCCGGACCGCAAGAGCTGACGTCGTGTGGTGCTTGACCAATTGCCTGGAGAGGCGGTCGCTTCCCACGCCACGGGAACACTGGCCACAGTCATGACGTCATCAAATCTCCGAGACGTCGAAACTCTGACGTTATCGGACGCGCGTGCCAAGGTAGTTCTGCTGATGTCATCACGAACTACGTCACTAGTATCGGCGAGGATTCGTTCGATTTCGCTGCCTTTCACGTAGGGAGTCGCGGAGGATCTTATGACGTCATCGCGTACGTCTTTGATGCCGTCATCGCGTCTGTTGTTGATATTCGCGTCTTCGACATCACGGCGGTTGTTTTTTAGGTTTGAACGATCGTTGGCCGCTGTGACGTGAGAGAGGGTGGGAAGGACCCGGACGTAGATTTCTGTTTCATTACTCTCATTTGGCAATCTCCGCAGGAAAGAGTCAAAGTAGATCCTGGCAAGTTTCTCAGCAGACGGAGTGTCAGACGAAACTTTGACGCGATATGTGCCAGAAAACCGTGTCAGATAAGTCGGTGGATCATCCTCTTCGACTCCGTGTCCCACTTCATAATGTACTGTAGGACTAGCGACCTGAATGGGTCTACTAGACGTGTGAGCGGACGTGACAACACTCGATGTTTGGTCGTAGTCGTCTGTGGACAGGCTGCTTCCAGATGTATGGTTCTGATTCTCATGCAATTGATCACCTTCAACTTGTAAGCTACCATTGTATGACTCGTTTTGGCGGTTAACACTCGCTGCATTGCTATAATCCAACGTGCTGTTCACGCTATCGTTTACAAAATCGTCATAGCTTGAAGTGGAGTTACCGCTATCGTTGATTAACTTCAAAGTCCCGCTAACGTTTGTCAGCGGAATAACTTCGCTGCTGTTGAAATCCGTGACGTTGCTATTCGTAACGTTTACAAGTCCTCCCGTGGCATTTAAATATTTAAAATTACTTTTCACGCTCTCGTTTAGCGGATTGGCGTCTGCTAGGCCAGGCGTTTCGCTGTCGATATCCTCGTAATCCCATTGAGACCCACCCCAGTCTACAGTTGAGTTCGAGGAACCCTTGACCTGCAGAGCTATCGCCTGTCCTACGAGCAACAAGCAGCAACACGCTGCAACGTGGAGCAATCGTCGAGTCGCCATCACGGCCCACGCGTTGCCTTGCCGACGGATGGCATGTCGATGTGTTGGCGACTGCTGGCAGGGACGCGAGCTAGTGGTCATGATGCTTCTCTAGGCTCATCGTGTAGGATCAGCTCGGAGTTATACTGTCCTATGGCTGTCTTCCGTCGGCACATATCTAGAAAATTCTATTCCGAAAGTTGATCTTACATTTTATCTCGCTTTTCGAGCTTTTCAACTCCGGTGTCGACACCGGTGTACCATTTCTGGATCAAGCGTGCCTCGTATTGCTAATGACGGAAAGCCAAGCTGACAATGTTACGAGAAATCAACCAATTTCAGTTTCTATTTCATTATTTTTTGTCTTGGTTCCAAATATTGTTCTCTCGTTGAAAGATTCCATACCATTGAAACTGAAACGCATGAAATCACACTAATTTTATCGATTCATTTTCTTGTTATAAACTGCGCAAATGCAACAGACTACGCAAAAGCATCCTGACCAAGAAGCGTGGGGTGCAGCCACCACAGATCACCACATGTACAGGCTATTGCGTTGTGTTCAGTATTTCAATTGAAACTGTACAGTTAGGTAACTCTGAGGTTAGGTTAACTCTGAGTATGTAATACTGGTATTCACCATTGCGAGTTAACCTCGAGTTGGCTCAATCGGCGGATTGAGTGACGTCACGCTAGGCATAGGAGATTGACAACGGTCACGCTCAACTCGCGGATCGACCAACACGAGGTTAACTCGCAATGGTGAATACCAATGTAAATGTGTATGTCTACAATGTATTCCCATGCCTAATAATTTCCATGCCAATAAACCTATCTATCCAGGTCTACGTGTTTAACTATAAAATATCATTCACATATTAATACTGTCAAATCGTAGTCGCTTCTACACCGTTGTCGCCTGCGTTTCGAAGATCACAGCGACGAGATAGCCAAATCGCATGTCATTCATAATAAGGCAGCAAACGCTCTTGCTGCCTACAATCGTACATGCGTACCGCGAGTACAAATCCGATGCGCATACGCGTAGTATACGTCTCACAGTTTCAGTTCATCTTTGATAGGCCATACTGTAGAGTGTAGACTGTAGACCACGCACTGCTCGGCGCTAAAACTAGGCAGCGTATCCTTACCATCGGTCGTTGTTTGATTAGTCTGCTCGCGGAAGCGGGCCTCGGCAATTCTAATCAGTGATTGATGCAACAATAATTAAGAGAATCTGCATCCTTCCGTCTTGATGACGACTTCATCTCTCAAGGCTGTTTCGCAGCCTGCTCAACGCTTTACTTTCAACATCAACGGCCATATAGATTTGAACTTAACCAGAAGATCGGATTCAAGGTCGAGACCGGGATGAAAAAATGCGTCTCCATACCCTTGACATTTTGACATTGCGATATCGATAGAAATAGTACGTCGAGTGATAGGCCCAGCATATAACATCCGGACGATGTTCCCTTTGGTCAACAGTAGCCTGATCAGTCACAATTAAACAACGCTTAGGGCCGGTTGCTAGACTTCGATTTGAAGTGCGATTTCATTTTGTAATCCGAATTAACCAGTGAAAATATATGAAAGAATCGTATCGAATAATCTGATTGGTAATTCGGACTGCAAAATAAAATCGCACTTCAAATCGAAGTCTAGCAACCGGCCTTTAGACTCGGTGAATAGCTGATGAAATCAAAGTGGCGCGAGGGCAGTAGCGACTTTAACTAAAGGCAACAGGTGCATTGTACAGCAAATGTAAAGCGACGTTGTTGAACAGACGCACCGCAGCATAGCTTACCGATGAATGAACCCATCGCTGCGCAGAGTCTATGTCGCAGCTTTCGTTGGCGAGAGAAAGTTGCAGCACGACGTTGGGTCTATCACTAGCAGGACAGTACACCAGTCCTACATAGTCACTTTGGGGGGCTACTGTACTGGGGCCTGCGCCCCACCAAACGAGTTCATGGCCCTAGCTGCCCTCAGTAACTGATCTGTGGCCCCACCTTGTGTTTGGGCCGCAAAAAAAACCTCAGCGGTAGCGTACGCGTCGCGTTTGCGAGTTAATACATTGCCCCTGCAATAAAATGTGAACTCGCTATATCTTAAACAAACGGCATCCCGTGGTGCCGCGAGGCTGGACATGCAGAGCGGTTACAATGTATTAATTTTCTATCAGCTTTAAAAGTCGAATCGTTAAGCTATAAGCCGCATGCTTAAAACGTTTAAATTGTGAGAATGGTAGGTTGAAATGATAATAATTATTAGATAACAAATATAAACAATTCCGTAGGAATGGAGGCATCCCCGGAACGAAATTTTCAACCCGCGAATGAATTTTGAATGAAATTTGCAGCCGGTGATACGTAACAAATTATCACTCTCAAAAAGAATCCCCTTATCGTCTTTTTTCAAGATTTTTTCTGAAATTGTTTATCAAATGCTCTGTAACTTTCAATTAAATTCTTTGTGAGACTGGTGCTTCCGAGGCGACAATGAGCTTTTGGCCGTCATTATATTGCGAAAGTCGTATGTGCCAGATACGTTTTGCATAGCGATTGATAACATTATTGCATGATATCATCAGTGCAATGGTAGCTTTTTAAAAGAGCATTTCGCGCAAAATTCAACGCAATTGCATTTTGTATTCAAGTGTCTATACTCTTTGTAACATACGCTGATTTCTTCTCTTTTGATTCGTTAGTCAAACATTACTGATCTAACTCTTACACAATTTGTGAAATTCTGAAGAATGATAAGTTGTTAAAAGATTTTTTGTAAGATTGGAGTTTTCAAGAGAGATATTTTAAAAAGTGAAGAGAATGAACTAGCCTGCGGCGTTATGCAAGCAGCTGCATGCTTGTGAAATAACAGTATAGGCCAATGAAAGCTGTTTCTGAAATATGCTGCATCGGGTCCATGTTTAAGATATTTTCTATTTCAAATCAGTCCACCACTAAAAACATACATTTTGCTAATAAAAATGTACATTTTGAATTCTTCTGTCCTGTGGTTTGAACAGGCCCAGTAAACAGACAGCGGCAGCGTGGGCGTATCGAATGCGTGGGCGTATCTTTGGTGATAATGTTTGCCGACCCAGATAAACTAAGACCAGCACGAACAATAAATTCGCTTAGTACAGTTTAATCATCAAAACTGGCGATATTTTGTTTATTCGCGCAACTGAAGGGCTAGACCAGGTCTATATCTGGCCTAGTTGGAGCTTAGACGAGTTAGAGAGTTTAGTCGAGTAGAGATCAGTCAGAGTTTAAAGATTTGTCGAGTTAGGCTTGACGGTGCGCTTGTTGACCTAATAATTATGATAGCCTACGATAGTTTACCTTGTTTACCTTGTCGCCGCCCGAGGCCCCCCTCTCCCCGACCCCGCTGACGGCTCAAATGGGGAAAAAAGCGTTGCTGCTTATTTCAATCCCCTGGTTCCTCTCAGGAAGCAATCTAGCTTGCCTTTGAAGGCGTTGACGCTTGGTAGTCTAGATCGACTGGAACGCCGTAATTGGAGTAGGAAGGGATGAAGGAAAGGTTTCCGGTTGGTGGGAATGGGCTAGGAGGCAGAAACGAAAAAGGAGAGAAACTGGTGGAGTTTTCCAGGAGAAAGAAGATAATGATAGCCAACATCTGGATTGAGCACAATAAACGTAGGAGATATAGCCTACCTGGGTAAAGCTGGGAAATACAGGGAGATTAAGCGTTTGAAATGTTGGTATGAAGATTGGAAAAGAATGGAGAAGCTTAGCTGGATAAAGAAGATAACGAATGAAGAAGTGTTGAGGAGAGTGGGGGAAACAAGGACGATGATCGAAATGATAGTCAGAAGAAAGATAAACTGACTGGACATGTAATGAGAGGAGAGGGTTTGTTGGGAGAGATGATGGAAGGAAGAATGGAGTGCAAGAGAGGACCGGGAAGGCCAGGTATTGGAATAATAGACGATCTGCTTGAGACGGAATCGTATGTGGATATGAAGAGAAGGACCGAAGATCGGCTAGAGTGGAGGGTTTGGTTACCAAGGACCTGCCCTTTAGACTGCGGAGAGAGAGAGAATAATGATTGTCAAATACGATGCAATTCAAAATAATTAAATTTAATTATACCATTAAGCATGATATACATGTACATTGAACATCTATAGCTTATACCTTCAAAGCATTTGACAAACATTTTTTCAAAACAACTCTTTATGGCTATGTGTGTTCAATGGTCTGTGTGTCCTTCAAGGCTAAATGTGGCATATTGTAGCAGTACAGGCTACGCGCAGTTCTGTTGTTTGTGTACATCAACTTATTCTCGCACACCGTGAGTGTACCAGTTGCATAATCTTATCTTAAGTTTGATTTCTTTTTATACTATCGATTTGTTTCTGTCTTCTGACGAATGAACACACATATATATTATATGTGCAATTCAATTCGCCGTACGTTGGTCCCAAATTGTCTAGACGCTAATTAGTCCGTAGGTTTGACCAACAATACAGTCAGATATACTAGAGGTAGGAGTACGCAGGGTTTTCTAGCAACGATGGGATTGATACCCAATTGGGAGCCTATGACCAACAAGTCAAGTCAACGAAATATAAATGTCAAGCAATCAACATTCTAGGTCGACAGGGAACTACACGGAGCTCATGTCGGGGGTGGAAATTGAGAACTTTGAATAAACCGGGCGAATGAAATTATTAGATTAGGCCGCAGCCTATTGTGTACAGCCCGTGCTAAATTGAAGCCGAATTATTTATTATTCTACAGGGTGGGCCGTATAAAATGACTCTCAACTTTGAAGCTTTAAGCATCTCTCTTCATTTCGCTAGGAAGGAGACACACATGCATCACAAAAGAAACAAAATTACAAGAGCGATAGCAAAGGTGTGAAAGTTAATAAGGATGTGCGTACATAATATCTTACTCGGCACGTGACACGTTCATTTGATAGACATGTATGAAAGGCAGTAGGCTATATATAGCTATGTATAGCTATATATAGCTATGTATAGCTATATATAGTTATGTATAGCTATATATAGCTATGTATACCCAATAACTACAATATAGTCTAATAAACTGCCTTTCTACACAGCAGTCTATTTCGTTCAACTGTACTATATATGTTCGTTTCTATGGAGTAGTCTGAACTTTAGTCTGAGGTACGGTGTAAAAAAAAAATTTATATTATTAACTGTCAAACAATAATGGCTAACCCTACATGTATACTAAATTCAGGTAGATCCAATTACATGTAGAACCCAGCTAAGGTCAACGAATTGGAAAATATACGTGTACGCTATGCTAACCCAGGCTACGGGTCTATAGTCTAAGGGTCAAGGTAACAGCGTTAAAAATACTTTCAAAACAATCATTAAACATAACACTAAGCGTTGGTCCATTTCTGTAGGAAGGTACTTTTTGCTCAAAATATCAGACCAACGCGTTCATTGAGCCGCGCAATCCTATCTCACTCCGCCCCCCTCCTCCCCCACTCCAGTCTACGTGTACGTCAATCTTCCCCGCACCTTTATCGGATTCAATTTATTTCAAAGACTGCGAAAACAAAGAAAAAACGCGCTATAGCGGGCTATATCGTTATGGGCTCGAATATGAACACCGTTGCTCAAAAAAATTGCGACTCAAATGATTTCTTGTATAACTTTCGAATGCAATAAGTTCATAACATTTTTATTGCTGTAATTATATTGAAATTAATCTGATCAGCCAAAGTTTTATTAAATTTCATCGAGCTACTAAAAAGATACGAGTTATCAAAGTTTAATTTGATTAACATGTCAACCAAGCTGTACAAACAGTTTTTTGCTGTTTATACCTTTCCTGAAAGATTATAATTGTTTGCGCTGCTGCTGTATCTTTGTGAAAACAACAGAACGTCCACATTTTCTCGCTTTTTAGTTATTTCGAGATGATATTTATAGAAGCTTTTTCGTAACAGATTTTTTTTGTACTGGCCATACTGGTTTTTCGTATACTGGTCAATTGTGAGAATTGACAGTCGCTCTGGCCTCCAGCACTTCGGAGACATGCCGCCTTAGAATGTTAGAAAACACGCTACCCTGTCGTTTCTAGTGGATGCTGGAACCAAAATCTTGTTTAAATTATAAGCCTGTTAGTCGAACACAAATGACGCTTCAATGGATTGCAAACAATGACTGAATTGAAGCATGAAAGACGACTTTTGAAAGACACCCCACGACTTAACAAGAAAAACACCAAAACGTGAAAGAGAATTTTTGATGCTAGCAGTTTATCAGCTTGATTGAGGCGTTTTTTTGAAAGTCTACATTGACTACTCGCAGATTTTATAGCGTACATGAAAATTTAACAAAAACGCTACGGTAGTTTTCGACGAAATTAAACGGGTCGCTAAATTTTGAGCCACGGTGTATAATTATAACCCACAGCTAGCAATTGGCTAATTTTCGGCCATTGAGTGCAAAGGTTTGATAGCTACCGCAGTGCTAGGCTAGTCGTTGATCGCACAGTTAGGTTATACAACTGTACAGGCTATGGCGCAAAAGTTGCTGAAGGCAGGCACATGGTCAAAAGCGTCGATACCGGCGGAGTCCGCGGGGGTCGACCCCCCCCTTTATTTGAAACCGAGTATACAGATCCCCAATAATAAATTTGTTTGGACACCCGTAATATTATCATTATCATGGTATGACCCCTAGCTCTATAATTTACAATCGTGGAATCAGTGCACGGCGATGTCGCATTATGCAGGGCACCGGTGGGCACTACGGCCCACCCTAAAAAAACTGCCATGGTGGGCCAAAGGTGGACCACGGTGGATCACCTATAGTGGCTTAAAAACAAAATTGGACGCTTGTATTCATGTACAATGCTGTATTATATTGTTGACTTCTAAATTGCACTAGCTGTGGGCTAGCTAGCTTATCCCTGCCTGTTCATGCATAAAGCTGTATATCATATTGTTGACCTCTGAATTGCATGTTCAATACATCGGCTGTGGGGTGTGGGTCATGGTTTAGTCAGTGCGCCAGAACAATTAAATATGACGCGTGATTCCATGACACTTGTCGGCCCGTGACGAACGGGCCCTAGGCTGCTAGCGACACGGCTAGCGTGCGGCACGTGTCTCAAACTATCTTCAAGACAATAGCTGGCGCTACTGTTCTGTTACCATGGACCTTGTCTCTGTGAGTCAACACCTGCGACAGTCGGTTAACCTGTATTACCCGCTGACTGTAACAGTGCCCCGGGTAACTATAATAACTCGTGTGCGTCTGTCATCCTTTAAAAAAAGAAAACAAGAAGTGTAAGTGTTTTCCACTCACCTTGTCTCTGAGTCAACACCTGTGGCAGCCGGTTAACCTGTATTACCCGCTGACTGTAACGGTGCCCAGAGTCACCATAGTAACTTGTATGCGTCTGTCATGCTTGAAGATAAAAAGAACAACCTTAAAATACACACGGTTAAGAATAGGCTCGAATCTAAAATTTAAAGCATTTATTACATAATAACTATTACGGAGGAGAATTGCATTTTATTGGAATACATAGTGGCAAGTTTGAGAGCAGAGAAGTACTTTTGCTGGTGTTGCCCTAGGCCTAAGTAATGTGTCTTAGAGATAAATTGTGCTCTACCGGGAGTGGATATACTGCACTGGCACTGGCTTCCCGTAAAAGATGGCGATTGTGTTGTCTAGGCTGCATGGACTACCGCTATTGGGCTAAGCAGTCAGAATGGACGTTTAACAGAAATAGGTATTGCTCAGAATGGCATAGGGTGCATGTATGAAAAAACAGTATTCTTGAACGAAGTTTGAAGCATCTGTGTTTACATAACGCTTTGAAAAAAAACTCTGTCCCTAACCCTCCCCCGCTTCTCTCGATTATGAGTTGTGCACGAAAGGCAAAGTCTCCGTCAGCA
>JAQIWG010008107.1:0-11704 GCA_034695025.1 Chamaedrilus cognettii | reverse complement strand
TAACATGTTTTCTTATTTCGGTGTCTAATTTCATACTGCAAACATAAATCTAAATAGCAAATAGAAACGAGGCGGTATCAACGATATTAGTTTGTGATGATGGTTGGCTAGCAGACAAACTTTAGTTGTTTCCTTTTTGAGCGTTGCATTTTTGAGACAACAAGATATCTAGTTACCAGGAATGCATCCTCTCATGGAGCACAAAAATATGTACGAAAGACGTTCATTGTTTCAATAATAAAATTTAATTTGTAAAATATGTAAAATAGTTTTAGAGTAAATTGTACAGAAAGCTGTGCGATGTAGAATTGGCATAGGTTAAATTTGCATCTTTATTGCTCATACGATCCAGTCAATGTTCGTAAACAGCAATGGTTTAATCATGAAGCTATGTGTTGATGAAACTGGTGACAGAACTAATCCTAATGTACCTTACGTAACCTTAAACTGACCCTAATATAACTCATAACAAACTCTAAACACTGCCTTAAACTGGGCAATAATGATCTTAGGGCTGGTTTCTTTAACACGGACTTAATGGTGACTCACGATTTAGCCTATGCAAAAAGGTGGATTAAATCCTGAACCACCATTAAATCCGTGTTGGAGAAACCAACCCTTAAAGTTGATCCTGTGCGTCTGTAATCATGGACCGGTTCCTTCAAGCTTATATCCACAAATATAGATTTCATCAATCATAATTATTTGAAATCGCTGTAAGCTGAGTAAGATGCAAACTGATCTATCTACTCCAGAAAAGTGCAAGTAGTTCTTATCCTGATGAGCTTAGAATTATGTTTTGACAAGCTAGACAATAAAATAAATTCATAATAAGCTTTCAGTAGCCAAACTGTTCAAAGCTGTGCGTACAAATACAATGTAGATGCAGTAGAATAGAATCTAGATCAGATTCAGTAAAGTCATCTCAGAGACCTGATTGGCTGCTCGGTCAGCCAATCATATCAAGTTAGTAGATAGACAGTAGGCTAATTACTACGAAGTGAGGCCGTTGATTGACATCAGTACTTCATGTCGTCGGACAGAGCACTGCAAGAACAAAATTGAATAGTAAATGGTCAAAGGCTCAACAAAACACCCGATAAAATTTAATGATAAAATTTAATCAAAGTCACGTAGCCAAAAGTGTATTCAATTGATCAACACCCAGAGGCAAAGTCCTATCATATAGGACATAAAATTATCAGGAGGAAGAAGGCGACCGAAAACTTTTAACCAAGGTCTTGGTTGACTACTAGCAACGGACAAAACTGAGGTTTTGCTGGCGATGCGCCATGATCACACTGCCATTGTTATCACAATTGAACGCTTGTCTCATATTGAACGATTTGCATTCAATAGATGAATAGATTCTGAAATATTTTAAGGAGTATTCTAACGTTCCAATTGCAAAAAAAGAAATCTTGCGCTAAGATAAAAACAATTATAAAAATTCTTAAATTGAGTTCAACGCTTTACAGATATTAAAACTTGTAAAACTGGATGAATAAGGAAATTGAAGCAGACACCTAAATAGAAAGAACGGCGACAAGAATGGGGAGACAGTGAATGAGGCTGACTGAAGTTGTGTTCCATAAAAAACGCAACGACTAGTTGATTGCATAAAAGGATTACCATCTAGAATTCTTTTAGTGTGGAAAAACAAGTCAGCGAACCTTTCAGAATGTAGTCCGTTAGAAGTGTTGGAACCGTAGAGCTGTCTTCATTGATGGCAGATAGTACTACACAACAAAACAAACCGATAAATGCATAAATACCAAGGCTCGTCACTACAGCCTCTAGAATGAAGGACGTATGGCGATGAAGGGAGAGGGGCTTGGCCCGCGGGCCAAACCAATTACCAACCGTCAACAATTGATTGATAGGGCCATGACCCCTTCATATCCAATCATAATAATTAACAACTATTACCCATAATACAAATCAACTTCCGTTTTTACCAAAAAATGCTTCTTTCTGCGGTATTGTGTAGCTAATGCGTGCGCATTGTAGGCTTGTAATTCTGTGATAAATACACGCAGGTGTCGATGTATTCTGCTTTTGTGTGGAATACAGTCGTTAATTTCAAAAAACAATGCAAAATAGTATAAGAATTAACGTTTTCAACAACAAGCACATGTCAAGCTGATTACAGTTATAATTTGCTGTAGATGAGAGTAGAATTTGGCTTTAAATACTCTAGTCATGAATTTAAATCGCTGCTTTAGAGGAAACAATCGAAATCAGTGCTAATTCAGCTGTAGACATATTCAGCGGCTTACTTCTTATAAAGATCTGGAGCTTATCGACAACAGGCGATCCGTGGGTTGATTCGTACGGTATGACTGTCGTCAGATACTGCAAAAGGGAAAACAACAGTTTGAATTGAATTGAATGGTGATTTTAAAAATCATACATTTTATCAATGCTTTTCAGTCCTGCATCATATTTTTGCAATAGGATTGTCAAACCTGTGTTAATATTCCAGAGGAATTCATTCCGTTCATATGAAAATCACATAAATAAAAGCACTTGAAAAAAATTTAGAAATTGCAGAAAAATCGCTTAACATTTAAAAAAGTGAACACACAACTTTTTTTCACCGGCACACCGACATTTTGGCTTAACCCCGTTGTCGTTGGACTATACCCTTAGGCCCTTAGCTTATTTACCCCGTTGCCGTTGGATTATTCTGCATAGAATTTTACATTCAATTAGCATGCAATTTTGCATGCAATTCTGCATGCAACCCTGTTAAGAAAACGACAATGTAAAATGTCCGTTGTCATGACAACAACTTTCTCAACTGGGTTTCATGCACGGCTTGCATTAAACCCAGTTAAGGACATTTTACATTGTAATTCTCTTACCACGGTTGTATTCAAAATTGCATGTAAAATTGCAGGCAAAATTTGCATCGTGGAAACGAGGCCTTTGGCGCTTAGTTTGCCCCATTGCCGTTGGACTATACCCTTAAGGCCCGTTCTCACGATGCATGTTTTGCATGCAGATTTGCATACATGAAAAGTTTGCAATTAAAATATAAGCGGCTAACGTCACAGTGCAAATGACTGTAGCCTAAACTGCAAGTCCACGCGCGGCTCAGCAGTCAATGGAACTGTGACGTCACTTCAGCTTTTGTAAACTTTATTGTTTCTTTGTAGTGTTTCTTGTTTTTTTCTCTGGTAGCTGTAAACTTTCATTATAAAACTTTCAAAGTTTTGGTAAACTTTCAAATTTGCATGCAAAATATGCATCGTGAAAAAAGACACTTTGCTGCTTAGTTTACCCCGTTGCCGTTGGCGCAGTCTGCGGTGCGTTGCTTGTTGTCCGTCTGCACGCCGCCGCCACCAGAGGTCGCCACTGCCTCCCTGCGGCGTTTCTGCACGGTGAGGAGGAGCCAGATGAACTGGTTCTTCAGTTCCTTCTCATAGTCGCGGTCGTCCCTCAGCGCCAGCTCAGAGACGAGCACCTGGGATAGTATAGAGTGGATTCACCAAATGTCAAACGCATGAAGTTAACAACATCAGATGGTCTTAGGAGTTTGGGGACCGTGTGTGATAATGAAGACTATATACAGTCCTGACAGGCTGAGGGCCGCCACAGAACCGCTCCCCCCTACCTTAGTCGCCTCTTTAGTCGCCCTTTACGATTCGCCTGGAGAGCTCTGGGCTGCAAGTTAATTCTTTGTTAAACGACCTGCAATGGCAAACAACACCAGAATGCACAGAGTTAAGATCAGCTCTGATAAAATACACGAAGCTTGACGCGCTATTCGTAGAACGAGCGCAGCGCTACTGCTCATCCATTAAAAACCGCGTAAGCCTACGCCATCATGGTCGATTTTTACGCGTAATGCCAGGTGTGCTCGTTTCAAGTTAGGTGTATAATGAAGAAAACACACAATTTTGCGTGTAGAACGCCTGTTGTCAAAACTTAATCTTGAGAATACGCGCCCAGTGTCACACACGCAATATTGTTTACATCTGCGCGCATTCGCCAGCTGGCGCAACATTAGTTCGATCAGAGCGAAAGTCAGAAAATGGAGCTAAAATATAAATCATATACTTTAAATGCACAGACCTCGGAGTGCTCGCGCACGCACGCGCTCAGCTCTTGGACGAGCTCGCGGAGCGCGCGCACCGACAACTTGCTCAAACCTGCTCACAGTATGCGAAACATAGCTGATGATAATAACAATAATAAAATCACAGGCCTATCCTTTACATAGGCCTGTTTTTATCGCCTGGGAATGGAGTACCAAGTAACAATAGAAATAAAATATATATGATAATAATAACAAAAATAATCTGAGCTAGGCGCTGTGGTGCAATGGTTTCATCGGACAAAGAGTCCAGAGGACCTGGGTTCAAGTCCCCGCGCCGGCAACTATGAACCACGACGTTACAGGCCCTTCAGCAAGGCTGTTAAACACACGAGTGTCGCTAGCTGCTAACCGTGTGCCAAATAACTATTTATTTGGTTGGCGTCAGGAAGGGCATCCGGCCTCGAGAGAAAATGCGAATTTCGGTACGCAGGCTATCATCGCAACAAACGGAATATGAAGAAATAATTGTGAGGAAAAATCACTGGGAGATGGGTCCGAAGTGTATGCGCCAAGGGTGTATGCGCCAAGGGTGTATGCGTCAAGGGTGTATGCGCCAAGGGTGTATGCGTCAAGGGTGTATGCGCCAAGGGTGTATGCGCCAAGGGTGTATGCGCCAAGGGTGTATGCGTCAAGGGTGTATGCGTCAAGGGTGTATGCGCCAAGGGCAGTCCAATTTGATTTATTTCAGGTCAGCTACCAGAACAAAATGTCAAAAGTACAAATTATTATAAGAAAGTTGTGTAGTATAAACCCACCTCCAGCAGTCTCCATCAGTGAGCAAAAACGATCAAGCAACGTGAAAACATTAGCGTGAGCATTAATACAACAGATGTCGAAAGAGGCAGTTAATTTTTTTTATGGGCCACAATGAACCTTCTTGAAACAGTTTAAACTTTTCGAGCAGCTCACCGGCAGTGTCGTCGCCCGAGGTAGTCGCCCCCGGCAGCAGTAGACTCTGTGCGTAGAGGCGAAGTTCCGCGGACACGCTCGCCGACAGAGCGCGGTACATGCCGCGCAGCTTTCTCGGGCTGCCGTCCTGGGAACGAATCAAAGAATTTGGACTAGGCTACTATACAGAGGGGCGTAGTCACGGATTTGGCGGTGGGGGGGACCAAAGTGTAGCCAGGTTATTGGTGGCGGGGGGACCAAATTCTTGAACATGGCTTTTGTTTCTCAAAATACCTTAGTCTCGGTGCAGAATTTATGAGTGGGGGGTGCCGACGGAAATTTTCTAAGCCACTCCTAATAATCAATATCTATTTTTAAAACCATTCTTAGCGCAGCTTGTACTTTTAACACAGCGAAATCAACGCCTTTTCCATTCTCATCCAATTTATATAAACAATTCCCTGAATCCTTAAGCGGCTACGCCACTGTCTATACATATCTTTTATTCACCATCGAGGCAGAGCATAATAAAGAAATACAAACTTAAATAAGCGTACAGTTAAGTGCGAGCTAAATTGATCTGCAAAGACACGGTATATCAGGAGATAGAGTTCACACGCATGTAGCCTGGTTCTCGAAATAGTAATTAATTATATGTTTAAATTAAAGCGTTCCCATAAATTTTGGGGACGCCCATGGGGACGTCAAGCCTTCGATAGGGGACGCCTGGCGTCGTTTAGCTTTCATGTAGAACCACTGACACTGCAGAAGCCACTGCTGCTTCTCCACCAACGCAAGCCAGTGAATCGATAAAGTAAGACATAACACTGAAGCGTCCGGCAACAGGAACGCGCCAGAACCAAGACGCAATTCGGTCAGCGCAAGCAATTCGAGCAGGTGGTGTATATCAGCCTCTCGGGACCTACACACGACGCGTAATGCTAGAGTTGCATCAGTTCGCCAGGCTGGATTCCCGGAAGAGTTCTTCCCGGAAGAGTTCTTTCCGGAGAAGAGCGGAGAACTCTTCCGGGAAGAGTTCGAGCAAATTGCGGGAAGAACAATCCAGCTAGGGTCCAGGTCCAGATGTAACTATACCTTTATGCTCGAGTTACATCAGATCTTCAGACTGGATTCATGACGTGTTCCAGAAATAACGCGTGATGACTTTTCATGTGGATTACGAGAACAACTCCTCCGGGAATCCGGTCGGAAGACCCGCTGTAACTCTACGATAAGGGCGAGCGAGCATGTGAGAGGATCGAACGGAGCCCGGGCGTGAAACCAACGCCACATACCAATAAATCGCGTTTTGTTCTCGATGGGAGGCGAGCTCTCGGGCGTTCGTGTATGTGTATAGGAGGCCTCAGCATGCAATAAACAATACGATTTGAACTACGTTATCTGATTGAAAGCCTTTCTGAAAAAAATCAAGAATTTTAACTGGATCTAATTTTCTCATTTAAATGTTTTTGTTTTACTTCATACCGATAGAGCATCTGGAATTCGCCTACATGACCACTTCGGTGCATCCATGTGCATATACAGAGAATGCATTCAATCCTATTCTAGAACTCCATTTTGATAATTTTCAAACAAATCCTACCAGACCTACATCTGAATAATGCGCTACATGTAGGCCCTATATGACATGGTCCACCTTCGCATTCTTACGAGGACTACCTCAGCATGCCGGGGAACAAAGAATAGACTTGCAGCACAGAGCTTCCCGGGCAAGTCGCAAAGGCGACTAAAGAGTGGGGAGCGGTTCCGTGGCGGCCCTCTGACACAAAACTGGACCGTAATTGTATTCGTTACTACACACGGTCCGTAAACTATATTAATTGCTTTATAAAGGTGTGTAATAGTCTTCGTTACTACACACGGTCCGTAAAATTCAACCCGTCCACCACCACTCTTACGAGGAATGTACGTTGCAAGTTCAGGATGTAAGGCGACTTACGTAATGTATTATGTAAGTCGCCCGAAGGCTGCATGCATCTGACTTTTATTTCGCAGAGTCCGACAGAGTGACGATGGCCATGGGGGTGTAGGGTAGCGAGAGAGGCGGCGGATGGGGGGGGGGGGGGCGGGGGGGGAAAACACCCGCCGAACGCTCGTAGATTTATTAGTGGCCGTAATCGAGCGACCGCTAATGCTTTTTCATTCGACAGACGGGCATTGGACACTTCCTTCAGAATAGAAACAACTCACTAGACTCGCTGTAACAGCGTGCTTTACGCGGCACTCAAACCCAGCTGCAGACGTTTAACGGATGTGGAAGTGTCTACGTGGCATGAAACCATCGGGAACAATAAATCGCCGCTGCGTTGTAGGACCTACACGTATAGCAAGTCCATGTCGGGCCGACCGGGGACGCCGGCAGGAATTTTCAACTGAGTTTAAATCGAAAATGGGTAGGCCTACATATACTTCTGTACAATTTGAAAGGAGCTTCTTTGTGCAATGCCACGGCAAAACTTAATTATTTTTGACGCCGCTTCGCTATTACGCAATATTTCAATTAAGTGTGCTTTTGCATGGATTCATTTGAAAGCCGTTTGTCTCGGAAACAGGTTTTAATGTAGGCCTGTGGCTTTTTTGAATGTCTGCATGTTTTGCGCGTAAATTGTTTTTTTGAGCGTCTGGGGTTTAGAAAAGCACATTCTGGTTTGATAACTATGCATATCGGTAAAAAAACATCCGCATAAGAGAGTCTATCACGGAGTCATTGGGCCCGAGGCCTATTCCAGATGGTAGTCTCATCTTGATGCATTGAACAGGGTTAGGTTTAGGGGGCGTAGTGCGTCTAAAACAGGCTTTTTTACAAGAAATTGCACGCCAAATTGGAGAATTGTAGAGGGGCAGGCGCTACGCCTGCTCCTCTACGAAAGAGCTACGTTTAAAAACGAGTGAACGTGGCGAAGGCCTACGCGCTCGTTTATGTATAGGCTACTCCTTTTTCAAAGGCTTAGGACGACGATTGTTTATAAGAAGAAGACGTAGCGCTACGCCGATTTCGTGAGGGCCAAACCGAACTCAGACATTGAAAGAAACGAAGAGCCTGTGCAGAGCTTTCCGATCTAAACCATCATTTACTCGACAGATAATCTACAGAAAGTAATGTGCCCAGTCCACAGGATCGTGTCTCACGGTGATAGAATCTAATTACTGTACATGACTATAGGGCTGAACAAAGACTTTGGAACAGAAACTGGACCTCGCATTGTCTGTCAGCGGCGTTGGCAGAAATGATTCCTTATAGTCACCATCTTGCCACTCGATTTTATGCAGCAAATGGCTCGCAGTCCGCTGATGCGTGATGGCGCAAGCATGCGCTGAAAACCTATAATAAACCGAGTGACCAGATGGCGGATCTATGGAGTCGTCTGTCTCGAGTAGCGCGAGGTCCAATTCCTGTTCTGAAGTCTTCAAGGCTGATTGACAGATCTCGTCCACGTGTTGCGCCTCTCTATAGGGATAAATTCCTCTGTGAAAATTTAGCGAAAAACGAGCTCATCGTCAACAATATGCTACCGTTTACATACACTGAAAGTTTAAATGTGAATTGTGCAGTGAGCTACTTCAGAAACAGTCTATAGGCCTAAGCCGACCTCGACCCCTGCAGGCTGCGGAATAAAGAATTGGCTTGCATCCCACAGCTCCCCGGGCGAGTCGTAAAAAGCGACTAAAGAAGGGAGGCGGTTCTGTGCCGGCACTCTTGCACAGAACCGGACTGTATTATTGGCTAGTCTGAAAGTGCTACACACTGTCTCTAAACTACACAAAAGAAATCTCAAACACACCCTGCAAAACCAATTTGCGTTTCAAATTACTCGGGTTCAACGGTGGATATCTCAACTTTTATACGAAAATCAATGTAAAGTCCTTGCTGTCTTTCATAATTTTATATAATTGTAGAGATCGTAGGCTAAAGTCTACTACTATTATAAAGTCTGGTCTTGTACAAGAAATCTTTAGATGCTAATCATATCTGGCAGAATGCAGATGCATGCATGCAAACTGTACCATTATAGTATCTATTTTTGATTACTTTTTATTTATTTGAAGTTTATTAGTAAGCGTACACAATGAAACACAGCACGGATAAAGACACATAAAGGCTTACTAAAAGGATCACTTAAGGCTATTAAAAAGCTCTTATAAAGCTCCTACAATAGAAATTGTTGATGGCATACAGTCATACAGATCAAGTTATGCATGCATTAACATAGTACATAGCAAAACACCGGTCAATAGCCCATCGCAACAACTCTATCGCAGCATTTCAGCTCAAACAACGAAGCAGGGGAACATTTAGTCAGGAAATTGTCTGTAGTCTCCTTCCATTCACGGTTTCGTGCTGATATGGTGATTGGTGTGTGACCGCTGACCAGTGATCACCGGGCCATAGTCACTAGCGCTCGCTCTCATCAAATTCTGCTTTATTCACACGCATGTATGCAGTGGCGTGGCCAGACTTTTTTGCCGATCGGAGCAAATTTGTTCGCCTATTTTTCTATTTTATTACTAGACAAAAAGGGCATGCCGATTTTTTAGTTGAAGCGGTGTCCAAAAGATTGTTGGTTTATCAATTAGAATGGTGGGCTAAATACGCGAGTAGTGCAAAAATTTTCAAATGTTAGTGCGACAGTCTCCATATGGGTGGTAATTATGGGCAAGTAGCCGCCAAGCCATCTACCCCCTCATGCCCCCCGCCCCCAAAAAAACTCAACGAATTTGGACAAATTGGAAACGTCATTCAAATCATCCCGAACGGAGCAGCTGCTCCAATTGCTCCTATGTAGCTGCGCCACTGCATGTACGTCTGGACCTATTCTCAATATTGAGGGTTCGAAGAAATGTCGAATATTGAGTGAATACAAATCTGACGCACATCAAACACTAATCATTGCAGTCCATCGCATCTACTCCGTCGCAAAATTTCAGCCAGGAAATTGCCCAAAACACATATTAGACAATGTATATTACAATGCTTAAATAATAAGAAAAAGTTTTCAAGTATATTGAATGTAATGCTTTTACAAATTGATGCCCTTGCGTGCATAGTCTGACAATTTACTCTTTGTGGCATTTACTTATTTAGTTTTTTATATATTTCTTCACTTCAACTTCTCTAGTGCACTCCACCCTAATGAATGATTATTTGCAGGGCTGACGAAATTAAGCCCCTTTGCCAAGGGTGCACGAAGTGCCTCGAAATCTTTTGCCGCAGCCGGGGTTCGAACCGACTCTGCCACGCTCGCAATCTGAAGTCCGAGACTTAGAGCACTCGGCCACAACGCTTCGCCAAATTTTCTGTGTTGCTACCGTTTTGGTGAATAAAGAACATATAATAATAAGGGGGTTCATACTCTTCCGTTTAATTATTGAAGAGGCCAGTGCATTTCAGCCCCTCAAAGAAACGACGTGAAACGTTCACCCCTTTATCGTATGTAGAAGCGAGGCGCCTCTAGACGGAGTGTTCGCAGATCGGCAGCAATGGACCGTCGTCCACGTCACAAAAGACACCAGTCAATTGTGTCGAGTAAGCCCCACGGCATCGAATCGATCTAATAAACCCCACGATCGATAAAGTCAAGGAAGCCATTGAGGCAAACAGTTCAATTTTAGAACGATCTGAGGTATTGCCCTCGGAAACATCGAATTGTATGGCAACGCAAGAGCGTTGCGGCACAGCGCTAGCCGCGGTCACTATAAAAATCAGCCCTGTTCTATTTTTAGAACTTTTAAGACTTTTGGGGTTGCGATTAAGCTGTGTACTATATAGGCAGCAGCAGCATGAGCAGCAGCAGCATTAGCGGAACAGCAGCATAACAGCAGCAACAGAGCAGCAGCAACAGAGCAGCAGCAGCAGCAACAGCAGCAGCAGCAACAGCAGCAGCAGCAACAGCAGCAGCAGCAACAGCAGCAACAGCAACAGCATAAGCCGTAGAGTATTGATGGGAGCAATTACTGTTGGTTTATTTGTTTTTGTGGTTTATGGACTGTGTGTCGCACAAAGATTGTATACAGTCCGGTTCTGTGCAAGGGAGCCCGCACATAACCGCTCCCCCCGCTCCTTAGTCGCCTTCTACGACACGCTCGGGGAGCCCTGGGCTGCAAGCCAATTTTTTGTTCTCCTGCCTGCGGGGGGTAATTACTGTTGGAGTAGTAGTGGTAGTAGCAAGTGCAGTAGCAGCATGACTAATAATTGCTGCTACTGCAGCATTTGCTGCTGCAGCAGCAGCCATGCAGCGTGTGTACACAATTGATATCTGTCTCGATCCTGGCATCAGCGGGAGCACGCGCAGACAGGGCAGACGGCCAGAGGCTCTAGTGAAATGCATGATTAATAGATCCATCGATCCACTCCCACTGCACACCAGCGACTGTTGAATCTACAGCTCCTTATTATCATAACATAATTGATGCGATGATAGATCTCTAGGCGTGGCCTATTTTTCAGCATCTTTTTGTGGGCGTGGTGTGGGTGGGGGTGTCCGTCGCCGCTTCTACTATTCATTGGCTACTAGCTCCAGCTTTACTTAGGCCTCTGCAAGGGGGGTCACTGCGTTCTGTATATCGAGGCACGTATGGAGATAACGGGTGCGGGGCCTGGCCCGCGGGCCAAAGTAATTACCAACCGTCAACAATTGATCGACAGGGTCATGACCCTTTCATATCCAATCACAATAATTAACAGCGATTACC
>JAQIWG010008106.1:0-11704 GCA_034695025.1 Chamaedrilus cognettii | reverse complement strand
CCCCTAACTATCTCCCCTTTCACACACACCCACTCGCGACCTCCAAATCCAATCGAAAGCAAGCAGTGATACCACTGGGTCAAAACGGAATATATCTCTATATTCTAAGCATCTCCGCCTAAAATATCCCCAGATTTGGTTTTGTGACAAAAATATCCCCAACTCCCATTATAAAATGCAGCACTTTCTATAAAAATCCCCAGATAAAAAATTCCCAGATAACTGGGGATTGCGTTAAAAATCAAATCACTAAATCACCAGATTCGTGGATCACCAGTATCGTCACTGCAAGCAAGACACCGTTGGCTTGGCTCGCTGGGCAAATCAATTTCAGGCTGCTGTTTGTAACGCCCAAGATATGATCAAAGTATGGCAATGAATGAATTGGGATTTGGGTTATCACTATGGATTACAAAAACTGGTACTTTCAGAATTATTTTACTTCATCTTTAGTCGCTTTTATTGTTAAGGATTTTGAAACGATATTTTTATAAAGTTTTCAGAATTCTTTCCTTCTCCCTCTGGTCTGCCCGTTACCTGTATAATCATAGCTACATATAATGGGAAGTATCAAAAATTATACAAATTTCAGTGCAGTTAAATTTCTAAGCTCTAGCAAAACCGCAAAACAACACGCAGTTGAAATTTCATGTTTTGCAGTACCGATCTGTATACACTTCAATCAACGCTTTAGTTACAATGCAAATACTGCGGGCTCTCGATTGCCACATAAGTACAAAAACTATTCCAATCTCTAGCTAAAATATCATTAACTACCAAAATATAGCTCAATCTAGACTAAAATCAACTGAGTGCGGGGCACGAACCGCCTCCGACCCCTCCCCCCCCAGGCATCTCAAGCGCAGCAGTAGCAGCGTTGTCGTGTATGGGAAGCACCCACCACTGCAGGGCTGAACCACAATGAAACACCGCGGTGCACGCACTCGGCGCAGCCAATAGAAGGCGAGCTAACGAAAGTAGTTCCAGCAATGAGGGGACGCAGCCAGCAGCAGAAAGAAAATAACGCCACCGAGTTTCAAAATAAACAATGCCATATGGTACCCGAAGAGGATGGGGTTATTATAAATATAGAGGACGATGGGGCAAAAGGGGAACTGATAGTTTAGCTATAGAACGATAGTGGGCGGGAATACGGGAATTCGCAAGAATTTCATCAGATCGTGTGACCTCGATAGATAGCAGTGGGGCTAGCTAGCTATTGGCACGCTGCCAATACTGAAGCTTGTAGATGAAGTCTGTAGACTGATCAAAGCAGCCTGTTGTTGCAATGTTGCATACAAGATACAACTAGACTTGGTCAATTGAAAGTAGAAACTGTTTGGCTGCATAGAAACACAAAGTTTGAAATTACAACGGGACTGACTGACTGTACAGCCACATCTATTTCCATTTTCTCCGCATTCAGTCATTGGATTGCTACAAATAGACTCATAGTAATTACTACGATTGGATTCATTCATAGTACTTCTACGAACCATTCATAGTAATTGCTTCGAATGGCTTAATAGTAATTACTCTCTCTCTAGTGCACTGCTAAACGGCAGTTCCCTGGCATCCAACCTCTCCACACCTGGCGGTTCTCCGCCGTTCTCTTCATGTTTCCATGCGATTTTCTTTCCAGCATCTCATCTATCATTCCCACTCGCTTCCTTCCCCTCCTCCTCTTGCCCTTGCCCTCCATTCTTTCCTCCAGTATTTCTCTCATCAATCCCTCCCCTCTCATTACGTGCGCAATCCAGTTTTTCTTTCTCTGCACGATGATGTTCAGTATAGTGTTCTTTTTTTCCCAACTTTCGCCAACACCTCCTCGTTTGTTCTTTTCTCTGTACAGCTAATTTTCTCCATTCTCCTCCAAACCTCAAAGGCCTCAAATCTCAAATCCCAAAAGCCTCTAATCTTAAAGGCCTCTATTCTTTTTCTATCCTCTTTTATGAGTGCCCACGTCTCAGCCACATATAGTGCCACCGACCACACAACTGCTTTCACGATCCTCTTCTTCATTTTCTACTCATATCTCTAGTCAACAATTCCTTTCTCTTACTTAAGACATCTTTTGTCATCCCTATTCTAGTTCTTATTTCTGATTCACTTCTTCCATCCTCTGTAACCTGCCTCTGTGTCTGATACCATTCCTTGGTCATCTGCAAATCTAATATCTTTCAACTGGTAACCTCCTACTTTGACCTTTTCTTCCAGTCCTACCATAGCCTCTTCCATCATTCTTTCTACATATAGTGAGAACAGTAATTACTAGCAGATAACTATTCATTTAGTTGGCGTCAGGAAGAGCATTAATTCTTAAAAACACACATCAAGCAGGCCTCACCAGGGCGCTAAAACAGCATGTCAAATCCATTTGAAAACATGAACATGTAATAACAGACAACAAAAATGTGGTAAAGATCAATAGTAGTTACTATAAATAGGTTCATAGTACCTAATCCTATATTAAACCCGTGACCAGGCTTCATTTTGCCAATCTTATACAATATCGCACCCTAATGAAATCATTGCAAAAAAAATTATTTTTCACCGACAGCCAGCGAAAATTTCTCTCAAATAATATGCGCAATGCAATTATCGTTACTGCAGTTGCATTGCGCACTGCTGTAACAATTGCAAGGTCCCCGATGACGTCGTTAGACGCCGAAACGGACTCTAACCCCATTATGAACACCATTATTATTGCGATAATGCGATACTATTTAGCCAAATCTGCAACACTAATCATGTGGGAAGGGGGAGGGGGGGGGACGGTCAACAGGGGTTGATTTAGAGGTGCAATACGCCTCATTCTCACCTTTGAAGGAACAACTTCTCCCAAACCATGGCCATACTTCAATTTCACTTATAAATAATCTGATCCATCTTCAACGTTAAGAGAGGATTGCAATATGATTTATCAGGGTCAAATAACACTTACAACCTATTGTTGCATAGCTGCTAACCTTCTGGAATGCATTGAGCACAAGCAGTGCTCGAAGCAGCAAATGTGAAGTGAGAGGATACAGCTAATTTTAAAGTGGGAGCGTCGAGCACAATCTTAATGCTGAATTCAAAATGTGATGTCAGCCTCATGCTCTGGCAATAAGGAGTTGGAGTTTAAATGAGCTGCTTTAAACAATATTTTGATCCACGATCGTGGTTTGACAATAAAATTCTCAATTATAGTGATCCAAAAAAAGAAATCGACCCCTCCTAAATACATTTTTTATGCAACTAAATTTAGCGTTGAAAGTAAAAGTTAACTGCAATATTAATTTAGTCGTAGTCGTTAAAATCGACCGCTCAAGTTTTTTTTTACGAAGTATGAGACCCCCCCAAGCTATTCACTAAGTAAATCTCAAAGTCAAAGGTAATCTTAATGTGAATCTCAAAGTCAAAAGGGGTCAAAAAATTCAATACGGTCCAACCCATAGTTACTATTATACAGTAGTAATGCGAATGAATGATCTAATGTTTATGTAATGTAGTTCATAATTACTGCCATCTTGGCAGTGAATGTGTATTTAAGGTCTTAGCTGCTGCCCAGCTTAGATAAATGCATTTGGATATTTAGGTCACATCTTGAGAGATATTAACTATGATGTCACTATTAACCAAATTTATTCTTAAGAAACTCAGCTATCCAGTGACAGATCTAGTTATTTTCTTGTATAATGTGGAAAACAGGAAGCAGTTATTGTTTCACCAAAGATCTTTAAAAAATCAATAATAAGAATAATTCATTCGCAGTACTCGATCTCTATATAGTCTAGTCCAACCCCTCCGAACCCCCCGGATGCTTGGAGCCCTGGGCATTATGCATAGGCTTATCTGTTGCCATCGCAAGAGGCAAGCAAAGCATTCAGCGGACTAAGAAAGCCAGGCCGAACGGGGCTGTAAAACTTTTACACAGCAACAAAACTGTCCACTGAAAGAAAACATGACCACCTGTCTCTAGTAAACCCCCGCTAGCTTAGTAACGGGTCCGCATAGTGATTTGTTGTGCCACTGAAGGGTTGGAAGATTTATCTTAGTTTACAACCTACCACACCAAGGCCTAACGTAGCGCTTTGGCTTTAAAGAACAGCACTAAACGTCACCGAGGAGCGAATAGTAAAAAATGACACATTATGAACCTACATAAATAACACCAGACCAGAAAGTTTAAAAATATTGAAAAGTGTTCTACATAGCTTATAGATATTGAAAACTTTTGTTTTTACACATTCCATAGTCATTAAACGTAACACATCGGTCACATTAAGATACTCATCGCTTGCAATTTATAGAATGCCGACTATTTGCAGCAAGCTTGAAATTTACATTAAGCGTGCTATTTAGTGCGCGTAAGAAAATAATTTATTCTCAGCTTACATACCCAGCGAATAGATGGCTATATCCATGACGTCATCGCCGAGGCTGTCTGTGATCGGTGGAACGGCGGATCCTTGTATTCCGTAGCGGATCTTGTACCCCCACAGCTCGGCCGAGTAAGAAATGGGTCGATTCCAGGTCAAGCGACAGGTAGTGGCGTTCAGCAGTCGCAGATTCACATTCGTCAATCCAGAAACTGTTAAATGTATCCCAAGGTTTTACGTGACGTCACACATGGTACAAATACCAAATGTACTCGCTGCAAGCTTAACTGGCTTCATAATTATGAATCAGCGTATTCAGATATCTGGCGCTTGCAGGGGCGGATCAAGACTGTCATCCTCGGGGGGGGGGCGATTTAGACCTATCAGTACATGAATACACAAATTTGAGCTGCGCCGCGAACATTTTCCCTTTCCATGCAGAACTAGTGAGCGGGGGGGAGGGGTAAGGACAGAAAATTACAGAGGCTCTGGGGGGGCAATTGCCCCCACCGCCCCTTTCCACTACATTATTAATTACTATTCATAATGCTCTGTTGGAGGGCAAAAAGGGGCGACCGCCCCCACCGCCCCCCCCCCTCCCCGTGGATCTGCCTTTGGGCGCTGATGTGCGTGCGTAGGATGAAAGATTTCTGAAAATTAATTTACCATGAAAACTTGTCGGTACTCAAAGGCATGAAATAAAAAAATTGTAACAAGCAACCACTTCATTGTTGCCACATTCCGATGATTCCTCGCTTACGCAGGGGTAGGCCATTTGCAGCAATGGACACCTGCCCTCCACTATATTCATCGCATCCTCAAGTCTTAGGCCCACTTGTTCAATAGAGAGTTATTTGAACCATAGTTGAACGATCTAGGATTATTTGAATAACTCCCCAATATTGGTGTGTTATTTATTCAAACAATCCTGAATCTAATTTGCTCTGATTGGTTGAGATCTGATTGGATCATGACGTCATTTTTGTTCTATGATTATTTAAAACCAAATAACTCTCAATTGAGCAACTGGGCCATAATCCTTTAGCTTCCATATCCTTCTCTGTCAAGTCCTTCCACATCGTTTCTGGTCCCTCTCTGCATCTTTTTCCATGTACTTCACAATCCATACAGTTCCGCACCCAATCATCCGGTTCTTTTCTCAAAGCATGCCCTAGCCATCTCAGTCGGATTCATATGATAAATAAATATCTATGAATTATTATGCTTGTTAACATTATTCAGGCTAATTCAAAAGCATAAAACAAGAATTATATAGAAGATGTGCAAAAACAGTGTTTAGATCAATTATTAAGAATTGTTTTTCAATAAATTATTTCGAAATATATGTCAGGACAAAATCAACAAGATTGACTAAAAATCAGACAACTTCCTACTTGCTTGCAACGTCTGTAAAGAACTTTAAATACGCTTTACCTCCGATGGGATAGTGTACGTCAGATAGAGTTATCGTGACCCAAGGCGACTGAATTTCGATTGGATTAGGATATCCCGCACTGGTGCCGGCCAATACTGTGACGTCATATGTGCCATCAGGCTGCAGGCCTGGACACAGAGCGAATGACTGCTATTTCAATATATATATTTTTTTTCAACCCCAGCAAGTTAGGCCAAGTCTGCGTGGTCTGCCATCCATGCTCTGGCTTTATTCTATTGGGGGAATTATAGCCTTCTCAGGTTTGTTATCTCATTTGAATCCTGAACTTCAGCTGGGTTCAGGCCCTACTAGAGTGCGCAGATTCCGCTGGATGTTGGGTTACCTGTGCAGGCAGCACGGAGAGGCGACACAATCTTGTAAAAATTAATTGTCCGATCCACGGCCTCCCGGCAGGCTGTGTCTTTCGGATCCAAATTAAAGTCCCACCCGGGTTGCAACCGGGCAAGCCCGAGAAATTGGATTCTCTATTGCGCTGTTTCAACTTCAATTTCACAACTGCACTCCAACCAAGTGGATAATTTTTTGCAGGGCAAACAAACGAAAAGATTTTTATAAATTTTTTTTTCTTCTTTTTGGACAATACGATCTTGAATGAATTCCGAGGTGACAGTTAAGCAATAGTTTGAGAAGAGAGTTCCATTACAAAATGGTTCTAGGAACAAATGAATTTGAATGGGCATTCGTATCAGAACGAGAAATTTGATAACGATAATCATTTACTTGAGCATCATTGGAAGATTGAAGTTTCATAGAAATGACATCATGTTGACATGAAAGGCTGCCTTGACTCTTCTTCATATACACATTAAAAAAGTTCAGATTGCCTTAGGATACAGTTAAATATCAGAAGCATGACACATTTATAAAAATTACTCGAATGTAATAACAAATCATGCAAGTTTTGCATATTTCATTTCAATTGTATTGGAATTGATTTTCAAAATACAACAAAATATAGTAATAAAATTTTTCATAACTCTTCATACTCTCTATAGAGTACATGACGTTACGAATTTAAGTTCCACCCGGGTTGCGACTGGGCAAGTCCGAGAAATTGAAATGGTTCATAACGTCATATATTCTATACAGAGTATATGACGCTATGAGAATTTTTTTTTTACTACATTTTGTTGTATTTTAAAAATCCAATCCAATACAATTCAAATGAAATATGCAAAACTTGCATGATTTGTTATTACATTCGAGTAATTTTTATAAATGTGTCATGCTTCTGATATTTAACTGCACCCGAAGGCAATCTGAACTTTTTTTAATGTGTATATGAAGAAGAGTATGAAGAACTATAAATTTTTAGCCGTACTTCAAAAATCAACATTTATTACAAATTAAAATTTCTAGCTTCGTTACTTTGCATCAACTTGCCTGCGAACACATGATCCGTGACCGCACCCCCGACCTCCGTCACCTCTGGGTCAACCGTAGGTGGGTTAGTACGTAGTCTCAACGTGACTAGATGCCGGATTACAACGCCCCTCGCTTCCTTAGGAGCTAGGACGTTCCACATCACACGCATCGAGGTGGAGTTCAGCGACGCGAGGCGTACCACCGGCGCTGCTACGGGCACTGAAAAGGGCATTAAACAATAAATGATATGTAACCTCCACGGCGATGTGTGCAATCTTGTACTTAACAAATAGATCATTCAAACAACAGCATACGTTGCAATAGCAAACAAACAAAAGAAAAACAGAAACAATAAAAGATGATAATAAGAACGACGCAAAGAACAACGACAAGCAGCCAACCATCATCCTCCAGAGTGGTCTGTGCAATCCTAAACTTTACGAATAGCTTATTCCAACAACAGCACACATTTTGTAGTAGCAAAGAAGTGCAAGAAGAAAAGCAAGAGCAAGCTTCTTTTGAAAGAAAAAGAACAAGAACAAGCATTTAAGAAAAAGAACAAGAACAAGAACAA
Organism: Chamaedrilus cognettii; assembly: GCA_034695025.1. Taxonomy (NCBI): domain Eukaryota; kingdom Metazoa; phylum Annelida; class Clitellata; order Enchytraeida; family Enchytraeidae; genus Chamaedrilus; species Chamaedrilus cognettii. The sequence goes on along the minus strand of JAQIWG010008106.1, from coordinate 3,945 downwards.
GCAGCTGACCATCCTCGAGGGTGGTCTGTGCAATCCCGAACTTAACTAAGATATTATTCTAGCAACAGCATACATTTTGTAATTGCAAACAAACGCAGGAACAAAATCAAGAACAAGCATTAATTCAAAGTAAAAAAATAAGAAGAAGAAGCTGACCATCCTCGAGGGTAGTCTGTCTGACGCGCAGGGAGGGCGCGCTGATGCCGCGACTGTTGTAGCAGACGACGTAGAAGGTGTAGTCGGTGTTGGGCAGGAGCGCGGAGATGACTTGTGAGAGGAAGGACTCTCCCTCCGCCGCCTTAATCACCTTCTGCAGCTCACTCGAGGAGCCTGAAATTCAGGCAGCCAGCCAGCGTTGATAGGCTATCTTAGCTTCCCTGATAGCCTGGGAGGCAACAAGCATCTAATTTATTTATTTGCTATTTTATATGCGTTTATATCTATTATTAAACTATTTGTTATTTTGATGCGATGCTGTGGGCAGAAAAAAATACTTGACCTGACTTGACTGCACGCCAACGTTTGAATGCATGAACATCAGGTTATCCCATATGACTCGACTCGATGCAAATTTCTCCGATGCATTTTGCGTTCTATTAGTAGCATCGAGAAGTTAAATTTAAGCTTTACACGAGATCGTGGAGTTGTAGCTTAAGGACCGTGTGTAGTAACAAAGATTATTACAGTCCGGTTCTGTGCGAAGGGCCATGCACGCACAGAACCACTCCCCTCTTTAGTCGTCTTATACGACTCGACCGGAGAGCTCTGGGTTGCAACCTAATTCTTTGTCTCCTGACTTCAAACATGCTTTTGGAGTAAAAGCTGAGAACAGTCTGCCGCTGCACGTCATGACAGCTGCTTCTCTAACCCTGTTCAAGGAGACTTAAAGCTGAACTCTTCACCAGATCACATTTGTAATTAATTTGGCTGGATAGTAAGTTTTCATAGCAACTGTCGTTCCTTAGCAGGATATAGGCTTTGTTCATGTGCCTGAGTATTTGCAAACTGCAATAATTCTTTAGACAGTTTTAATATTAGATTGTGTGCAGCGCCCCTGTGATGACTTCTGTCATATAACGTGCTCTTTAAATTGTCCGAATTTATTTATTTATTTTTTATCGAAGTTTTACATGCATCTTGGGTCAAGCAGTGTAAGAGAACCCGAACATCATCGAATTTAGACGACAATATTTAATTTAATAATTTCAAAATAATATTGTTTATATCAAGCAATTGCACTATTACTACTAAAAGCATACGTTTGTAGCTTTTTTGTACAAAAACAAACACTCTTTGGCGTCAGATAGGGCATCCAGCCATAAAAGCTCAGTTCCAGCAGTTCTTGTCTAAAATGTAGGCTAAAAGCGTCTCTAAATATAATCAATAATATTTTACAGTCTATTAAAATCAGACGTTTATAAAACACGCGATCCTTAAACTCCAAAGCCATATCGCCCGTGTCTTGATAGTAGTTCCGTACAAAGGCAATTTGATGTACATACCGTCGGTGGGCACGTAGTGGACGGAGTAGGCTAAGGTCGGGCTGTCGACGCTGATTGGTGGCGAGGCATTCCACGTCACATTGACTTCGCGACTGGACAGCGTGCGAGCGCGCACGCCAGAGGGCGGCACCGGCCTGCTGTCTGCAACACATAACACGCGTATGACATGAAGAATAACAAGAAGCTAACAATACGAGTTAACAATAAGAGCGCAGCAACAACGCGTGTTGAACTTAAGACCCAGATCGAACTATAAACTGAGCAATCAGAGCGCATGAACCACAGTTAGATCTTAAACTGGTGATAGCTCGTGTGCCAGACAAGCCTGTGTGGTCTAGTGGTATCATCACTGGACTGTCGTGCTAGAGGTCCGGGGTTCGATCCGCGCTCTAGCTATACAGAGAACTCAATTTCCCGGCTTGTCAAAGTCTTCTAACCAGAGTAGGACTATAAACGGATCTGGTGTCGTTGGTAGCGAAATCGGCTACCAGCGGAAATCCCTTAAGCATCGCTCTCAAACAAATACGCCGACAAGATTCACATACGAGACACATACCAGCTGTTATAAGCTGCGTCCATAAACAACCAGAACAACAACAACAATAACAACAGTTCGTGTGTCCTGATTGGTTGACAGTTTTCAGCTCATAAATGTGAAATAAGTAAAGGCTGTTACATACGTAAAACTACATAGATGTGGTGGTGTTGCTGTTACGTATTTAGGGACCGTGCAAACTGTGCAGCAACAAACAATTACCGTTCAAAGGAAGGAGGAGCGGTTCGCTCTTCCTTCCTCGGTAGTCTTTTACAATACGCCCGGGGAACTCTAGGCTGCAGACGTATTCTCTTTTTACTCTCTGCAGCCTGCAGCGGTTATTACATACATCTAAATGCTTTAAAGGCTTATACTGAAAATTAAAAAAGAACTGAACAGTGAGCAATTCATATTGTGCATTGGTCACCAGAGGGTGCATTGGTGTCTCAGCGGTATGTTCGTCCCTGCCACGTTCACACCTTGGGTTCAAATCTCGACTTGGGCTCAAATCTCGACTTGGGTGCAAATCGCGACTAAGGTTCAAATCTCGACTTCGGTTTAAATCGCAACTAAGGTTCAAATCTCGACTTGAGTTCAAATCTTGACTTGCGTTCAAATCGCAACTAAGGTTCAAATCTCGTGCAGTGACTCACCAGATGTGGGTCGTAGTTTAAGGATCGTGTGTAGTCACTAATACTATTACAGTCCAGTCTGCGCACAGACCGCTCCCCCTCCTTGGTCGCCTTTTACGACTCGCCCGGGGAGCTCAGGGCTGCAAGCCAATTCTTGTTTCCCAGCTTGCAGGGAGTTAACTCACCTGCAAGCTGCATGTGCGGCTGCATGTAGAACCTGTGCCTCATCAGAGGATTACATGTAGCGCCTGAACTCACCATAAGGCTGCATGTAAAGCCTTAACTCACCAGAGGGCTGCATATAGAGCTCTGACTTACCAGAGGGCTGCATGTAGAGCCTGAACACCCTCCCAACGCGCCCCACCCTATTCTCCGCCCAGCACTGGTACAGCCCGGCGTCTGCGTCGGAGCTGGGCTCCAGGACGAGCGTCGACCCCCCGTCCAGGATTCTCACTCGCCCGTTGACCCGAACCTCGCGCCCGTTCCTCAGCCACGTGACGGTGGGCGTGGGGTGACCAGAGGCGCCGCAGGAAAGTCTCACCGGCGCGGGAATGGAGCAGCGCAGGATAGATTCACTCGCGTTGACCACCGACGGAGCGACTAAAATTATTATTTATTCTTTTTTTTCTTCTTTTTTTTACAGACAAATATTTAGTCATATTTTGCAATAAAATTATGATCAAACATGAAATTTTCGCATGCATGTATGTTGGTGATTTTCACGAATCTGCAAAACTCTTGAAAATTACATGCGCAAAAATTAAGCTGCTAAAGCTATAATGGGCAGTCCTCAAAAATGCAAGAAAAAAGTGCAAAAGAATGTAGAGGCTAAACTTATGAAATAACATGCAGTCAAAATGTCATGTTTAACAGCATTTGCATGTTATTTTTGAACAACAGAAGATAGAATTGAATTGAATTTCAACAAATAATCCAGGTTCTACGGTGGGGAAAGCGTCAAATCGAGGGTTCCCCGAACGCAAACACACTATGGGCTCTCAAAGCGCTCCAGAACAGCATTGGCTTACAATTGGGGCAATTTCTCTAAAGTTCCAAATCCAGGGTTCCATTCACTAGGGGGATTGAGAGGGATTAAACTCTCCACACAAGAATTTGCATGCCCTGACCCCACGGGGGGGTAACAGAATGAGGAAGGAGCCTTCAGGGGGAAGGACAATAAGCCCAAAAACCAATATGATTAATGGTGAAATTACACCTTTCGGTCAAAACGAAGGAAGCGGTCAAAACGAAGGAAGCGGTCAAAACGAAGGAAGCG
>JAQIWG010008105.1:0-11705 GCA_034695025.1 Chamaedrilus cognettii | reverse complement strand
CTGCACCTCTAGCAGTCAGTTCACACTCCACTGCACCTCTAGCAGTCAGTTCACACTCCACTGCACCTCTAGCAGTCCCTACTCTGCTTAGCTTACTGCTGAAGCAGGCTAATAATACTCCAGCGTTGAGATGGCGTCGTAAATCAGCGTCAAATATAATGGGAGAGGGGGCGGGAGGGTTAGGGGGAGGTGAGGGGAGGTCGTTTAGCAGGTAACGAAGCAGCTCTCGATCCTCTAACGGCCTCGGGACGTCTCGCCTGCCTAAACTTTCCTCGCTCCCCTCCTCTGCGCAGTTAGAGAAGTAACAGGGCCAATTATAGGTCTATCAGATACGTTAGGCCCTGTTCTCCGTAGAGCGGTCACGTGAGCCGCGCAGCATCAATCAACGTTCAAAGGCGTCGCGCCGCTTCTTTTCGCTGCATCGCTATCAATCAGCGTCAAGCGGGACTCCCGACACTGATAACTCTCGAAGGATAGCTATTAGAATAAGGATTATGTATGTAGCCAGTCATGGGCAAAGTAGGCTTATACAACAAGCATAGTCTTCATTACATGTGTGCCAGTAGTATATCCATATTTGATTTAATTAGCTGTAAGCAGAAAATTAGAAATGAATAAAAAATAAATTAGAGAAAAACGATGTGATCGCCAATAGTTAAATGACTCTATTTTGTCAACAACAATTTGAAATCATAGTAAATAAATGACAAACATTATTATAATGGTTTTTCTAAATGAGTTTTATGTGACTTTGACAGCACATGACGGACGCGGACAAGCGCGGTGTGTCAGCGAGTGACGTTACAACGGCGTCATCCGCATCGGAGCCATTCTCCAGCCAATCAGCGACAGGCAGGCCAACCAATCAACCATCAGACGTGAATGCTGATATTCAAAGTTCAGATCTGATCTCCAGCAGATCATCGATGGATTCTAGATCGAGTGATGCTGAGATGGGTGCTGAGGGGGGATCACTGCTAGCTGCTACATCGTCTGACTCGCCTCTTCAGTGCAGCAGCACCGAGCAGCTGTGCATCAGTACTGACGACCGGTGCACTCGCACTAAACCAGAGTGCAAGCGCACTCATCAAAGTGCTGATACGTCTGAGGAAATTGAATTCAACTCGTGCCCCGATTTAAGTGAGAAACTAAAATGCGAATGCGCTGCTGATGAGTGTGTGTGCACTGCTGATGAGTGCACGCGCACTGAAGCTTCCTTCCTCGTTAAGTGCGAGAGTACTGAACCCAATGATGTGTCCACTGAATCCAAGTTAATTAAGTTTGATGTAATGGAATCATGCACCCTTGGTTTATTTCCGTACCATCCCCACGTCACGTGGTCACCAATGCTTAATGTACTTGGTGTGAAAGTCCCTAATTCGTGTAACTCAACACAAAATTTTGACTGTGCGGCCGCCACTGATTCGTTGCAGCTTGTTCCGATATCTGGATACCTCACTGACCCGACACAGTTTACCTGCGTGTCTAGCGGGCACAGTAATTCTGACCCAAATACGAGTATTGGCCACTCGCTGACGGAACGATTGTCCAATCAGCAGAACAGTTCTACCCAACAGAACGAGAGAGAAATCCAGTTTGGTGCCTTTAATTACATCAATGGCAACTATTACAGTCAGGGATGCACCTCCTTCGCATCCAATGTCTTCACTCCTCAGCCCATCTCCACCGCAACTTATCCATCTCAAGCCGGAGCCTTCAAGGGGAACCAAGCCACAGCCCCTGTTCACGTTCTGAACCCCTGCGGGGGGCTGGGAGCCCCCTGTGAGGCCCCGGGGGGCGGCAGCAAGCCGTGCTGCCTGCTGTGGGCCTGCAAGGCGTGCAAAACCCGCACAGCGCCCCTCGAACGGCGCAGGGCGGCCACCATGAGGGAGCGGAGGCGTCTGGGGAGGGTCAACCTCGCCTTCGAGGAGCTGAAGCGGCGGACCTGCCCCACGGGGGGCGGCGAGGGGGGGCAGGGGGGGCAACGCACCCCCAAGGTCGTCATACTGCGGCACGCCATAGAGTACATTGAGAATATGGAGAGGATGTTGAGTGTGGACAGGATGGGTGAGCGGGGTGGAGGGGTGGGGGGTGGAGGGGTGGGGGGTGCTGCGTGCTCGAGCAGCAGCAGCTGCAGAAGCAGCAGCAGCAGCAGCAGCAGCATGGACACAGCAGGCAGCACTGACCTACCCGACCATCACGCTGATATGAAGGTATGCATGAAGAGAAATAACTTTGACGTTATAGTATTTAATCAGTCATTTCATGAGTTTTCTGTTATTTGAAGCACTGGGAACCATGGAGCTTTCCCCGGTCGGCTGCGGGAATCGATTAAACCCGAGAAGCGCCGACGTTAATGAGCGTAGCGTGGTGCCCCCTCGCGTGTCGGTGTGTCCTGATGAGTGAGAGCGAGAGTCTGCAGCGTGCCCTGCCTGCCGCTGACTGACGCGAGATTGCCTCTGGTCACCCGATACGCCTCCCTTTCATTCTTGTAATATAAACGAGAACCACCACTGCGTGGGACGTGCAGGTGTCAATAGCGTCAGAGGACTGGGCGGCGCTTATCTTGCGGGTTGAGATGATTCTCAGTGATAGCCTGTCGTCGGCTCCAGTTATTATGTTTCCGTTGTCGGTTTGTAACAGTCAAACTCTTATTATTGTTAACTCTAAATGACTAGGCGTGTACTATAAGTCCTAAAATTATGTAATTTTGTTTTGACAATTTGGCAGTTTAGTTTCGTAGGCTTATTTAGTTGCGGTACAGTCTGTATGATGTAGGCTATTGAATATAGCGTAGCTTGTTTATTGCCTAGGCTTATAGGGTGGATCGAATATAGTGTAGCTTGTTGTTGCCTACATGTACAAGGTGGACTGAATATAGCGTAGCTTGTTGTTGCCTACATGTACAGGGTGGACTCAATAGCAACATCCAGTCTCAGTTATCTCAGCGCAACGCAGTCGTCGACTCAACACACTGGCAGTCAGGTATAGTGGCGAGAAAACGATTTTATTTTATTTTATGCTGGGGGGCACAGAAATCGACAGTGATCAACTCCCCCCCCCCCCGTCCCACTAGTCCGCAGGCCGTGGCCATCAATCGGGTATACGCCCTTCTGCGCGCAGATTCTCTGCATTCTTGTAGTTGATCGTGAACGACCCTAGGTATTAAATTAGACAATAATATTTTTACATAATTTTTTACAAATGCTGAAAATATTGTAATACTTCTTTGTAGGCTTATACAGTAATACATGGCTGCATGGATGGGAACGATGATGCGCCCTTAGAGTCTATTTCATAGTCGTTCCTCAACTTCTACCTCGACTCCTACCTTGACCTAGAAAGACAATTTAACAGCAGCCCATAACTGCCATTCAAAAAAGCTTTTTGCTTACTCCATTTGAATTAATATACCACGTCGTTAAATTAACGTGACGTCATAGATTTAAAGAAAAATGATTTTCTGTTTTCACTGATTTTAAATTATAGCGATTTCTTGTGGAAATAAATTTGTGCCTTTAAAATTTTGAAATAAATTTCGAGTTTTTTTGAACGGCAGTTATGGGCTGCCCTTAAATTGTCTTTCTAGGTCAAGGTAGGAGTCGAGGTAGGAGTTGAGGAACGACTATGAAATCGACTCTAAGTCACACCTTAGGAAACAGAATAGTCCGTCGCAACGTAGCAGCGGCTCTCACTATTGTTCAAGCCGATACGTGTCATATTTTATATGATTTCTATGTTTCCGCTGTCCTGTCGATGCAGGGCGCGGCGCGGATCTAAAGTCGTCCAAGATGCTCTGTGACTCGTCCACCTCGTCAGTGAACAGCCTGCACAGCCTCTCGGCCATCGTGCAGCGCATAGATGTGCTGTAGGGCCTAGCCTGTATCGCAGCAACACATCAACGTGCTCACACATCAGTGTGAACAACAGAAACCTAACAGAAAATGTCAAAGATTGCGGAGTATCATCTTCATTATTTTCGAACTGCATGAGGTGCATGGAGATCCCTCACAATCTACAACGATTAGTGTAGAAATCTAGTGCGCGGACCCCCCCCCCCCCCACCCCCGCAGCAGGCCTCATCCGGCGGTGATTGGGGGCGCCAGTTGAAAGAGAACCGTTGCTATAAATTTTGCTGGTCTGTTGACGGGAGAAGGATTGTTGAGCAGCAATAGCTCTTTGTCGGCGCCAGCACTGATGTATGGAGAGTTGTTTTGAACGAGTGTCTCTTGCCTGCTCGCGGGTCTAACTCTCCAGCCTTTCCGTTACTTTAATCTGCTGCATGAGAGTGTGCTTAAACATAAGCATACACCTAAAAGTAGGCTGTACCGATCTGCGGCGAAGCTGATGTATCCTTGTTATATTACGGGAGTGACTATAGTGACTCGGTCACATGACCTGCAGGGACCCGGGAATGTCTAATAAGTGTAATTAAATAAAGGGTAGAAATTATAGTCGGAGTGTCATCGCGTGCAACTATTAGCGGATTCCCGCTGGGCTCGTGTACCCCCACATGTAGCTAGAACTTAGAGGCGAATGAGTCATGTAACCTAGAACACCGTACATGTGCACCATACACGCAGCACCGGTTACAATGATTGTCAATGTTGTCCCGTAGACGCACGCTGCTCTTCTATAGGCTGACGCGCACTAGAGCATTCTTGGGCTAAGAAATTACCATGATATGATAATTAAGCGGCGACGTGACCCTAGTCTATCGTGGGAACGGTTGATGAAGTTGCGCTCTATAATTCAATTAGGGTTCCCGGTCCCACCGCGGCGCCGCTGCAGCCAAGGCATAGAATAATAATAGACTTAGTATTACACTGCAGTCGGTGTACATCTGTATTCCTTTTACTCCACATTGCGTCGCACGCAGCATCCGCTTGATTGAAGTGCGTGTCGCACTAAGCAGAGCTGTAGGCTACAGTGTCATAACGTGCCCCACTACGGCATCATGGGCTCTAATCATTAGGCCTTTATAGGCCAGCAGGATTTTATTCACTGTGCCAGGTCTAGGCAGACATTGTTAGTCGCAGTTAGGGAGTGCCGCTCAAATTTAGTAACCAAATTACTTTCTGACAGTATAGCTTTCAGCAGGCGAGATTGAGGCTTTATTAAATAAGAACACTATAACTGCCTCTCCCCCCCCCCCCCCCCCCCCCCGTTATCTTTTTAGTGGAATGTTTGTCGATAATACCGCTACAGTTAGTAACTAACAATGTGCACATCTGGCCGCCAAGCGCAGCTCTCAGATGAGCCACGTAGCCTATAGTAGACCAGGCTATCCAGTGATGAACTGCAATAGCGTTCATCCCAGCTCACGTCACGACAGGAGTCAGGACAGGGTCATGGGTCAGCAGCCCGTCTCCCGTATACCCGCTCTCCATTCAGATATAATTATGACAAGGGTCTGGAACGAATCAGCCTTAATCGTATAGCTAGCTGTCTGGGCCTAGCGCGTCATCCAGTCTCAGTGGGGTGTTGAGGGGAGGGGGTTGTAGCAATTTTGTTGGTAAAGCCGTCCCGTTAACACATTACAAACCCATTTAGCATACTGTAGTTCAGTAATTCTGTTGGTAAGAATAAAGTTATTACTTTTGATATGGCGCAGCCCTGTACCATACCGGCTGCAGTGTAGCCTAACCCTAATGTAGATCACGCTAGCAATCTAAGGGCAATGCTTCACAGAATCATGTGTAATACCATACTGTACTCAGTAACACACGTCACTTGGTAGGTTAAGAGTGAGGTCACCTATTCAGGTGATACCAAACAAAAAATCATCGGAAATTGAAACGGATGTTATATCATTTAAAAAAAAAAATTGCCTAAATTATCTGAGAGCATTGTATAGAAAAAGTTCTGTAGCGTATACTCTGCGTAGTGCGTAACCCTGAGACTAACTTTGTTACACAAAGTTAACTAACATTGTGACACAGTCGTTTGATCTTGAAAAGTTCACCACACCAATAAAAAACTAAAAAACTTATAGCTATGTCATCGCCAAGTACAGCCATTCTATCGCTATTGGTGTGTCACAATATTAAAACGACAGGGCACTGATCTATGGTTTTGCAACAATTGCTTAGATTGGTCCGTAAAATCCCTAATACCACTTATGACTGTCACAACGGGACAATTTATACAGTTGCAACTTCACCTTCCTACAATACAATCTATTTTAGATATGACATTTGCTGACCTACTTTAGCCTACTGCTCAAACTACTCAACAACATAAATGCTCTATTTAAACTTGATATAAACTCTATAAGTCTAAATATAATATACTAAATACCAAATATAATATATCCAGCAGCTTCAGAAATGCTTCTACAAAGTTGACACCTATCTATTACATCTGAGAATAGACAATGAATGATACTAAAGCATGAAATTGAAGAATAAGCAGCAAACTAGCGCTGTCAGCAGCAAACTACATCTCCTCAACATATGGTAAACAAATAATTGCCTACAGAATATCAAAGCAAAAGCACGTTGTCGAAGCACAGTAATAGATAAACAACCATGAGTCATTAAAAAGGTCAGAACAACGAGTTCAATACTTATTATCGGCAGCACTGTATATAGATCTGTTGCACAACCATAACACATCACAAATATACCTTACAGAGCTGTCAGAGGCGCCGAGTCCGTATAGTCAATATTACCTTAACTGCATCAATTTGCTTATGCAGAAATGAAAACAGGCGGATAAAATGGAAGTTTATCAAAGCTTTTCTTTCAAAATGACTTTTATTCTAGGCTGCCAATAGTTTGCAATGGATCTTAATGTTGAAGAGAATCAAGCTGACAACTGATGGTGGCATGCATCAACAAGGATCGAAAGTAGATCTGAGCTTAAGTAGTCGCTCAGATCGCCGCAGGATTGACTATTGAATGACATTGGGGATTAGCTAATTGAAACAGGTTATAAGTACTGTTAAGATTTAAACTCTAGTTGGCATATAATAACTGTAATGATAGGACATGCAGCAGCACCAGGCACAAGCAAACGCACAAGAATATAAAAATGTTAAAATTACACAACCAATTGAATAGATCACCAATTCACCAACAATACAAAATTAAAAGTAACAAAGCAATTAGAGAACACAAGCGGAGTTAGTGCTACATGATGACACTACAGCACGTGTTACAGTTAAATGCTCAAACAATAGAAAACGGATCAAAGCAAGAAATAAATTATGCAAAAGCAAAGTAGCTGCGTCAGAGCCGATATATAACGAGGACATATGTATAACAGATCTAGTAGCAACAATTTGACAAAAAACTCAACAAATTCCTATTCGGTGAAAATTCAACAGCGTTTAGCCCCCTGGGACATAAGAGCAACAAATGGATGGGTACTTCTACCTAGCAACTTTCAAGCCATCATGGTCCTTCACCCCAAAACTTATGCAAAGCAAAATTTCTCAATACACAAATTGGCTCCTCGATTGTGCTTGATATCATTGAAAAAATAATAGGCTATATAAATATTTTTATATAATTATTTGATCCAAAGTTTCTTTCATGATTCCTTCTCAATTGATAAAACCACTCCTTAACTGCGATTCATAGTTTAGAGCGCGGCAACGGGGGCCCCCTTGCCCCCGCAAGTGCCCCCCGAAGAGGCGTGCAGCGTGACAGCGCGAGCACCATTGCGTCGCACATTGGTGCAAGCACGTCCATAGGCACATTGCGGTGCACCGGGAGGTAGACAACATGGTCTATCAAGTAGCGTGCTTCGGAGGGGGCTCGACACTGACCCAGGCCTCCACTGCGATACGGCAGCGCAACCTCATGTGGCCCTCCACTGTAATGGGCCCTCACAGACAAGTTATCCTTGTATGGCCCTCCACTGTGATGGGGCCCCACTGATAATGTACCCTCAACCCCACTGCTCCCTGCTGGGGACTCTGTATCCACAGTAGCACCAAGACTACTCTCTGGACCACCGAGGGAATTCGCAATCGGGTCGTACTGAATGTGACCAATCGGAACGCCAAAAACTGTGTCATAAGATGAGTCACCAACCAGAGCAGCACCAGAAATGCCAGAAGAATCGTCACCATTGTGAGTTAAAGCAAGGCACGAGCTGATTGGCTGATTGAAGCGGAAACAGGTCAGGTCAGAGGTAAATGGGCGAATGGCAGATTGAAAGTCATTGAAAAGGTTTACTGGATGACTGGCGTTTGATGCTGATTTAGAAATCTGAGTGCCTTTCATATAAGGGGCTTCATCAGGGGGTGCCGGGACCTTTGAAACGTTAGGGGGGTGAAGAAGGGGGCTGAGCGGGGGGTCAGACTCAACGCAGTCCAGCTGGGTGGTGCCCCGATACCCGTCCACTCCCACTGCGTCCAGGGCAAGAATCGCCTCCTCAGGGCTCTCCTGCACACGTTGGCTTTAATTATACATTATTAGAGGAGAAAATGAAGTCATATTTAAAGCAGAAAGTCACATTTGTGATCAAGTAATTGGTAACGGTAAGAAATACCACGCCATTCATACATACAGGCACCCACATAGCCACACATCCAGCTGCAGATACAGACTGACGCACGCATCTAGTTGCGCGCAGCGACAGACAACCACACATCCAGCAACACATCCAGACAGTCACACATCTAGCTGCAAATACAAACAGAGAGCCACACACACACACACAGACGGACAGACGCACCACAAGGACGGGAAAGAGCCAGTGGTTCCTCACGCCCGCCCCCGCCCCCACACGCCCCACGCCCGCTGGCAGGCGTGCGCTCACATACTCTGCACGCTCATTGGTGCAGGACACATGCGCGCTGGTCTCCCGCCCCCCGAGGCGCTGCGTCAGCAGGGTGAGCAGCGCAGCGCAGGGGCGCTGACGCAGCGCGGGTAGCAGTCTGTCAGCGGGGAACCCTCGCAGCAGGCGCACTGTCAGCTAACACACACTACAATGATAACATTCACATCAAGGATCCTAAACCACACCCACACTGATTGGCCTGCGCTCAGAAGAGACTTTCAAATAAAATATCTTGATTAGCTAGAAGGTAGAACTTAAGAAAGTAAGATGAACCTGCTTCATTATCATAAACGCATATCGTATTTTAGGTTTTCTGTACGTTTATTTGTACCTTAAATGACTCCTAGATGACGGTCGTTTATCATCCCACAATGTACCGCTTGTCTAAGACTAGCGTTAGACTGTGTGGCTTGTACCTTCTTGTAGTCTATGCGGAGGCCTCGCATCAGTGTCACTATCACCCAGTTGATCGCCGGCCGATTGATGCACGCATACACAAACGCATACTTGACGACCTTTGTGAGGTACTCGCGTGTAGATTGCACTGGATACGCACCCTGTATGCGACTCATCTCTGCGTGCACCACAGGACAGCGCACCTGTGACAGAGAGACTACAACCTGCTCATACAGGACTACTGCCACCTGCACACACCACATACTAACTCTAACCTAATCTATCAGCTAATTCCAATTATAGAATATTGATTTTTTTATTACTACTGGCTGCTGAGACTACAGAGGCCTATAAACTGCATCGTAATTGGCAATCTAAATTCTAATTATAGACCATATTACTAATAAAACTTGAAGAGAAGACTAAGAGATACGAAGGCCCTTAAAGTCCCAATGCTCAACGACTACACAGTCTACAAATAGAACCATATATTGCTGACACAGCCGCCCAGTGCTACCTTGGCGAGGCAGCCGCCGAACGCCGTGAGGTACTTGATGGGTCCGAAGGAGAAGAGTGAGAGATGGGCGCGGGGGTGACCGAGGTAGTCGAGGCCTGAGAACCCCTCCGCCAGGTCCTCCACCACCTGCACACATTAACCTGCCCAAGTTACGCTTCTGCTTTCTTGATTACACACGCAAATGTGCTTCTTACACTTCTTCTTTTCGACTATCAAATGTCAACAATGATTTCACGTCCATCAATATTGGCCTTGGAACAAATACTTGATGTAGGAACTCAAAAAACAAAGGCCACAAATGGCACATTCTATAGTAAATGAGAATGCTGCTATCAATCAAAAATTAGCACCACATTGACACCGATTACAAGGGAAGAGTAGGAGGCCCCAAATGATGTCTCTACACCAAAACGGACTACAAGCAAAATATTATAAGTACTGTATTATATCACAACATCCTGGGCACAAGCATAGAGATTCACCAATATAAGCTTACTGCTCAGGCAAATCCCCAGTCTTCAGAATCAGCTACAAGTAAGCCGACAAGTAGCGAACTAGCGCACACCTCCAGCCCCAGCCGAGCGGCGGTGTCCAGGTAAGGCTGCAGGTCGTAACCCCGCCCGTAGATGTTGGCGAGCAGCAGGAGGCGGGACTGGGGCGTGACTAGGCGGGGCAGGAGGTCTAGGCGGGGCGCCATCGTCTCTATGTTTATGTCCAGAGATACGATCCTCAGGCCATGGGCTCGGATCACCTGCAAGAACAGAATCAGCTATATGAAATATAGAATAGGCTTACTACAATATATGAATACGTTAAATAACTATTCTTGGTGAGTTGCAAATATTAACACATTTTAAAGTGAGACTTTAGTGATGGGATTAACCATGAATATAAATTTATTAGCATAAATTTATCCATTCAGATTAAAAAACACAACCCAGAAACCCTCATTCGCATGCATCCATTATTCTTGTCTGCCTAATACATAACATGATCTACTACGTGACGGCGTTTTCTACCATCCTAATTTATACGGTGTTAATGGTATCACGCAGTCCTTTGACGTCCAACCTGCGTCATGGCGGGGATGTTGACGGCCGACATGATGACCTCTGACCCCGGGGGGAAGCAGCGTGCCGCCAGGTAGAGATCAAGGCCAGAGCGCACGGACAGGCAGGGTAGGACGGGGTTAGGGTTGAGGGGCGAGGTGAAGACAGTCGTGAGGGTGTGTGTGGACTGAGCGGGGGTGGAGGCGCCCAGAGTGCAGAGGCGCGCAGCGTGGAGAAAATCGCGCGGAGTCGCGTCTACAGCAACACGCAAACATTTGAGAAAATGTTTGAGAAATATTTCATTAGACTGTGCCATGAATGATTAGGTTAGGCCATCATGGCGAATTGTCTAATTGAGGCATATCTTCAGCGATAATTAAGTAGAGTGATACCATTGAACTAAAACGGAATATCCCTAGATTCTGTGTAGCTCATCTCAGCAAAAATTGCATTTTTTACACAGATATCCTCAGCTTCCATCATAAAACTGGCCTCTGGCGCCTCCGCTATTGCACAAAAAATATTCCCAAATATCTGGGGCTAGCACTAAACATCAGAGTTCTTAATCACTGAAATAGGTATATCCTAAATCTAGTGATAATCCGGCTGCCGGAGGCTGACCGATAATCCCTAGCAGTGGCATCGCTGACGCAGTGGCACTCACCAATAAAAATCGACGTGTAGGGGTAGAGTAGCCGCCGCGGCCGCACCCCCATCTCCTCCGCCGCGTTGACAAAGTTCGTCCAATCTACTCCACTCAGTAGTTTGTAGACACCTAGCGCCGTTGCGAGGCTATTCATTAGGCTTTAGGCAATTAAACTTGTTGCAACCTTGACTTGTTTACGTTTTCGTTTACGGGTTAAAAGCATTGGATGTTACTGAAATATCTGACACGATGGAGGTGGAGGTGGAGCTACAGTGTCAAGGCTGCTTGACCTTGCTCCCGCGGG
>JAQIWG010008104.1:0-11705 GCA_034695025.1 Chamaedrilus cognettii | reverse complement strand
CCCCTGAAAATTTAAAAGTATAACAAATTTCAAATTTTAATGTTCATCAATTAACAGAATGTGTGTTTACTGTTTAGCCTATATGTATGTAGGCAATTTCTATGTATGTGCGGTCAAAATTGAACCATCCGGCAGTGAATAAATAATATTACAATATATTTTTTAGGATGACTCAATTTTACGTAAATCATCTATTAAGCTTAGCCTACATATGTTTTTCAGAAATATATGAGTACAAATTATGCCCCCCCCCTATTTTTCAGAAAATTTTTGTCCCACTTACCCCCTTCCCCCCCCCACCCCTATCCGTTCGTGAATTTCTCGTTCGAAGAAGTTGTGCTTGTTGCCTGGTGTCATGAAATGATCTTCTGGCTTTGAACAGATGCAAGCGTCGCTGGCTTGTAGCTCATTTTGTAGCGCTTAGGGACTAGGCCTATAATGACTTGCTTTCTTAGCAAAAAACTGATATAAAGAATATTCTTAGTCTACTAGGCCCAATAGGCTATGTGTGTTTGAGACATAATTATTGACCCACTGTGCGCTTGTTCAGGGACTCGTTGCAAGCGTATCGCGAGAAATGACGAACCTCCTTTACGTAACTGCATAAATGCGCGCGTATCTCCGCTCTCAGTTACCCCAAGTGTGTAAGTTTAGCATCAATTTATGCAGAATTTAATCTTTGAAATTTCATACGCAGACATATTGGGTCTATCCGCAATTACCTGAATGTAAATGTCAAAAACCTGACAAATATCATGAAATCTGCGCGTCTAACGGGCACGGCGATATGGTTTCATAAACATGCACAATGCAAACTAGGTCAGAGAGACCCATCACGTCAGCGTGTGAACTTTCATCGCTTGAAATCTGCACACGTTGGTGCAAACATTGTATGTCTATCTCAACTGGTCTCGATTTTGTTGCGAATCTACAACGTTACTTTTATTGACCGATCTAACCACTGCGCCCGTTCAGCGCGCTTTCATCTCACATCTTTTGAACTGCTTCATAAAATTATCTCAAACTTGACAGAATCTAGCGTAGTTCTCTCTAGTAACTATCCCAAAAATTTGAGGTCTGTAGTTTGTATGGTTCAAAAGTTACACGCTGTGCTCGACTGGCATATGACGCAACAGTTTAGCGACGTGCCTGTCACGTCGTTGGCGTGGTGGGGAACACAACGTGTTCCCCACCAGCGACGTGCGTGTCACGTCTGTGGCGGGCAATGGGTTCAAGGTCGGATTTTAACGAAACTAACGTCTATTAAGCTCTCAAATTAACAAACTAGCGATAAGTTTAAAGGATAAACTCAGTCAGAACCTAAGGCCAAACCCAGTCGGCGCCAAAATGTCAGGGTGATTAAGCTTAACAAAAAGGAGATTGCAGATAAATTCTGTTCCCTACCCTCCTTAATCTTAACTGACTTGAAAAGTTGGTGATTTACCCGTGCAATTCTTTATCCCAGGGATTATTATTAAGATTTCATACTGCAATAACACACAATAGTAAGATAGCAAATAAGTAATGTAATAGATAAGTATGCAAACCAGCAGCAACAAAGTTGATTTGAAATACTCAGCCTCAAACAAATATCAGAGTAAGTTAATTGATTGCTTGTTGTTTAACGGCGCTTCGACTAGAAAGGTCATATTGCGCCAGGGTTGTAATGCATAGAAGCGTGATACTGGCGAGCAGTGTTGATAAAATGTATCATTGATGCACTAAGAATAAACGGACAATATGGTGAATGCAATATAAAATTACAATAGGGGCAATTGCAGTTGCACAATGACTAGAGTTGAAGGACTAGACGAGAATAAAGCAAATTTATGATCAGAGTAGGACAATTAAAATGAAGACTCACGAGATACAGGGTGGCGCCATGCGTGGAGGCCATCATCACCACAACCATGCTGACCTAAATACAAGCTAAACTATTAGTAAAGTTGTGTCTCTGAATAAATGCGACCCCGAGGGCCGGCCGGGGTGTCGCGAGCCAAAGTTTCCCCCTGAGCAGGTTTTTTCGGATTTCTTGCGCAATTTTCTGTACAAAGCCTTGAAACTTCCAGGCTAAGTAGCTGTTGAACAAGCATCTAGTTAAACATGTGCATGCAATTTCGTTGAATCGAACCTTAAAATATTATATTTATTGTTACTTCCAATGCCAACATTTACAACACTGTGCAGAGATGCCTTAATGTTTGGTACAAATATTGACACATAGGATGGAAGGTATATATATAGGATATAGAAGGTTTCCAAATTTGGTCTGAACAGGATCAAATATTTCAGATAGAGAGAATTGCTTGTGCGGTCATGCATGGAACGAGAGAACTATAACAATGTTTTAACACTTTATACACCTCTAGGTTTGGTAACACTGCTCAGGTGTTACAAGAGCGTTTCAAACGCGAAGGCTACGCGCATGTACATTTTTGACCTCGTGCCACGTGATCAGTAGCGTTGAGGTGATCACCCTCGATCAAAGCTTCTATCACGTGGCACGAGATCGGGAATGTACCATGCGTGGCTTTCGCTTTCTAAACACACTTGTTTTGACAGCAGCTAATGTGAAAAATAGCTAGAAACAACTCTAAGGCTACACGTCGGCTATGCGGTCTAGCACAGCTAGCGTATGCAGAAATAGTGACACTGTGAGTTACTGGAGTCGACTGCGTTCAGCAACAATAGCATCGCGCAATGATAAGTTGAATATTAATATCCTAGATGGATATACTAGGATCCTCAGCAGACAACCTATTTCCCTCGGCGTCACGAATCGTCTGGCCACGAGCTCAGCAATTCAGGCGCCTATCCAGTCACAGTATACTAGTCACAATTGACGGCCTAAGTACATGCATACAGCCATTTCAGAGAAGTAGGCCAGGAAACAATAGCCACGGTCAGCGCAGCGCGATGACCGTGAAGTGACTGAATAAAAATTTAATTTAATATTCTCCACATTCAGTAACGAACGATGTCAAACGTGCAAATGTGTGCACTGCGCACAACCTTACGGACTAGTGACATAGGGCTCGTTCTACAGACGTTAAGCGCAATTCAATCGATCAATGAATGGTATAATTTATCGGCTGATCATTAGAATGCAGCAAGGCTAATATTTTGATGCTGTAAAAATGTTTTCCTGCAGCCTGCGACGGCGCTGATTGGTCATTCAGCTGACCAACCACTTTAATTTGTAAACCTTAAAATGTTTATAACTCGGCAACATTTCCTACACCCGCCGTAATATTTATTTCTCATCACGGTCGCCACAATATTGCTCTAGACACTATTCTCCACAAATCGGTTGATTTTCCAGCTGAAAGATTCCCTGATGGACGTCATTGGCTTATGAAATAAACGTTTTCCTTATACCTGCTGGAGAAATTTTATTTCTGAACTGTGTTTTCCATGGGCCTACTTCTATCTCAGGGCTTGTTATTGGTGTACGGGATCACAATGGTCTGGTGTCGCTGGTAGGCCTACATGTGATTTCTGAATCTGTTAAGTCCGACAACAATGAGGCGAGAAAACAGATATTTTGTTTGTATCATCAACAATGCTCAAGATCTGAAATTGCTATTCAGACAAGAGAACATCTAATGCCGGCCCGTTCATTTTGCTACGTTAAATGAAGTCTTTTCACATTTTCTGAGCCAGTAAAATTTATTATTATTCTGGACTTAGCAGTTTTTGCCAGTAACATACATTGCAAAATATCCCTCTCAACATTGTCATCAAAGTGGAAAAGAAGCAACGTCATCATCATCATCATCGTTTTCGTAATTATCATCGGCACGATGCGATGCTATAAAATGCAAGAAGCTCTGGCTCAATGCACTGTCAATTCCAGGCGCTCCCTAGGTAAATACTCCTATAAGATTTCCTATCAGAAACGGCGGTAGAATTTCAATTCTATCTTGAAACATATCCTATAGCCTCGCTGTAGATGTATCTGCAGTCGTATCAAAATCATCTATACCGTCATCATCATCATCATCGTCAACATCTCATAGTCATCTTGTCATACTGATACACTGTGTGCATGTTTCAGCATGAATGATGACTCCATTCTACAAATGGATAAAAAAAGGTTTTGATAAGTATCGCACACGAAAGCTACGGTCACACATTGGATTATTCTATATTCTGTTGTAAGGGCTGTAGATAAACAGTGAAGTCAATTTTCGGTGTTAGAGAGATGGGAACAAGTGGACGACCATGTAGCATACGTGACTTTGTATGCATTAACAATAGGCTGCTTCAGAGTCCAAAAACACTCAACCACTAGAAGCACGCCATTTCCATACATGTAAAGTAATTATTATGGCTCAATCGAATCTCCATTAACTACACTCTATCAACTTTACAACTACCCCAGCAAGTCGAATAAAAAAGAATAGACTTGCAGCTCAGAGCTCCCCGAGCGAGTCGTAAAAGGCGACTGAATAGGGGGGAGCGGTTCTGAGGTGGCCCTCTTACTCAGAATCGGACCGTAATTATATAGTCTTGGATACTACACACGGTCCCTAAAATTCAACCCCCCCCTATCAACTGCAGAAGCGAACGTTGCGCGACGCCCATTCCCTACGCCATACCTCAGTCATGGCGATCTAGCCCTGGAGACCAGGATCGATGCATTGGATCCGATTTGTGAAATATCACATCACTGCTAATCTACATGATGTAAAGTTTTGGAAACCATGGATTAATACTGCTCGAGGCTTCGAGGCTAGCCTCAGCGGCCGAGTGAGCGCGGCTTCAGTGCCTGCGCTTGAACTGACGACAGGTGACGATCCTCCAGATGGTCGCCCTCAAGTCGCTCGACGTGAAAGCGTACAGGAAGGGGTTGACGGTCGAGTTGGCGTACGCCAGCCAGAAGGTGTACTTATAGGCGTTTTCCGAGACGAGCGTGGGGCTGATAAAGCTAAGGTCGTAGACGATGTGGAAGGGGATCCAGCAAATAACGTACAGCGCTATGATGTAGGCGAGCGTCACGAACGTCCTGCGTTCCTTTTCCTCGCGCGACAAGCCGGTAACACCGACCTTCGCCGCCCCCTCGCCCCCTCCTCCGCCTCGTGCCCTATCCATCGGCTTAGGGGATTCTCTCCTTCCTTTCTCCTTTACTGTTCCTGCAGAAAGCTGAGTTTGCGAGTGAGTAGCGCTGCTCCTGTCCAAGGTTTCGTTTGTCTGGGATTGAGTGCTAGTGGACGTAGAAGGCATCGCCGCCGCGGCCACCTTGGTTTTCGCCGCCATCTTGGTGTCTCTCTCCTCGCCCGCTGCGCAATCAGTGACGACATGTTCCACGTTTGTCTCGAGCTTCTGCGCCACCGAGGCACTGCTTCCGCAGCGCTTCAGCCAGCCCCACCTCCAGCCGGTCCCGCCCATGGCCTGCTCCACGCTAAACCCACCCCCCGGCTGATTGAGCTTCACCGTGCGACTAGGCATCGCCCTGTTGGCCATATTGGCCTCGCCCACCTCCTGGTGCTCAACAGCGGCAGGACGCGTGCGCACGAGCTTCTTTATCTGAACAAAGACAAAGATGGAGCAGCCGACGATGGTGCAGCAGGGTAGGTGGTGCCCCAGGGCGGCCAGGGTGATGGAAAACTGCGGGTTCTGGGCGGGTACGAACACGCAGTGGTAGAGGCGGGTGCGCAGCACGCGGTCAGAGATGACGGGGTACATGATGATCGAGAACACGAGGCACCTGCGGACACATGAGGTCGTACGTGGGTCGTCAAAGCAGCAGCGGCAACGCTGACATATATGAGCTTATTCATAATGATAGATATTTGTTCTTATGAGGAGTTCAAAAACACGGAACCTCTTGGTTATGGTTGTGCATCTTCGTCAATGGTAGATGAAATTGTGTGATATGTTAAACTCTTTAGCCCGAGCAATAAAGACGTGCATGGAAGCTCTCAAAATTTGTCAGTTCAAGGTGTTTACCGCTAGCAGTGACGCGAACGCGCAAAGGTGCATAGAAGTGTCATTGCCACGCAGCGTCATCGTTACCGTATTCATTGAACTCGTTCAACGATACCACTTTCAGTGCCGAATAATTATTGTGCTCTGCATTCTGAAATGCGTCGGCTTTCTTAAGCATTTGTTCGTACATAAGTCTTGCATCTCGAACCAAATTTGTTAATAAGTAATTATTGCATGGCTGATGACAAGGTTGCTGACGATATGAAGGCTTAGAGTGACCTCTATCAGCCATCGCACAATTAAACATCACTGCAGAAAATTTGCTAGGGCGTGGCCCGCCGGAGAGAATTGAATCATCGCCAATCCATCTTGTGTCTAGGAAGTGAACTAATTTTTTAAAGAACTGAAAATAAGCAGATATTGTTTGATTGACGGTTAAATCAGAATTGGTCAAAATCTCAACTTATTCTAAGCTCCACTAAGTAAATTTTTTTCACACAGTACTGTTGCCAAACCCTAATCCATAACGAAATCCTAACCCTAATCTAAATCCTAACCCTAAACTATAACATAACAGTAGGGCACAACCCACATTGCAGGTCGGTTCGAATGTGGTCGAGTCGGTGGAGTAGTTCACATACCTCGGCAGCAAGTTACCACTACTATAGTAGGCCTACTGTCAGTGACCACTGTAAAAGAGAACACTTTCGGCCTTGTAATCTTCTTGCCTCGCCGATCTATTTTAGAGCAGCAGCCAGAAAATAGTCATGCATTTTGAAATCTGCACATAAAAGTAATGATTAAATTCGGTATCTCCACCCTCCATATTATATTTCAGTAAAACTTCGTTGATACCGGAAGTAAAGTGGTTCTGCGTGCTTGCGTGCCTCGCTAGAGGTACACGTGGCTACAATTAACTGATCACAAAAACTAAAAATAACTGCGGTTGCTTAGTAACTGTTGGCCACGGTCAATGCGATGACCCTTTATCATTATAAGTATAGCTGATTGATCTCAGAAACTCATACGATTTACATTTACGAGTAGGCCAGATGCTTCACAAAAAATCTGACTAGCCGAGGCCAAAGTTCATTCCTTTCCGGTTCCAATGAGCCGTAATCACGTTTCAACGCCCCCTGGAGCGACCAGGGGAAGTCCAGAATCGTGACCTTATCAGCTTCACTTTTTTTGCAATTTTGCCGTGTGACCACAAGAAAATTTCATTCGTAGGCTTACCTTTTTAATAATTTTAACAAAATTAGTCTTTAAATTATTTATCCGGATAAAATACTCTGGATTATGAGTCCTTGCTAATATTTTAAGAAATTAAACAAAACTTCATGACATTTCACTGTTAGACCTTAATTCAGATTGGAAAATTGGAAAATGTCAATTTGTTTAAATCTAGATTTATCACAAAAACACATTTAGAGGCCCCGCACACTTTTCGGTTAAAACCAAGGAAGTTTACAGTGGCGTTCGTTTGAGAGAATATGCTCGGGATCGCTAGGTTTGCGTGCATTCGGTCAAACGAGCGCTAGCCGCCGTCGCAAAGGTCACTGTGACCTTAAGAAAAAGAATACTGCGTGCAGCATTCGACGTTAAGGATCATGCCGTCATGTCCGCGCGTCAAGACAAGCGACCGCAAGCAGTCGGCGGCTCGAAAAGTTCTCTACGAACTATTGTCCTTAACGACAAAACTTCCTTCGTTTTGGCCGGAAGGTGTGCGAGCACTATTAGAAGATTAAAACGTCATAGTTTTGGCCAGAAAACAGATTCGGATGATTCTCGACAAAGTACATGTGTGCTACTTCAAAAGCAGTTACGACTACTCGTAGTTAGGCCTAGCTAATTTTAAATCTGAAAGTACTTGACGGAAAGTTCACATTTGGTCAACATGTAGCAGCTCATTATTATCGGGGCTCTTGTTTACTAAACTCTGATTGGTCAGTGGTATCCACTGCCATCACCTAATTAAATTAAGCCACGCAGGCGTACCGTACGCATCACTGACAAACCGAAGACGCCGAAACAGCATCACTTGAACTAACAGGAAAAGCAACCTTGCTACAAATGGGAAGACTCAAATATTGAAATCAAACACCAGTGACGAGTTTTGATTTAAAAAATTACAAATCACCTTGTTTAGCTAGGCATTCTGAAGTCTACCAATTTCTAAACATAACAGCCCGCACCTGACCGCTTCAAAACGAATATTTTCACCGACAAGAAGATAAGCATCATGGAAAATAAGCAATATTGTTGACACGATACCGTTGAGTTAGACAGCCATGCACAATTACACATGACTCGCGATTAGCAAATTAAATTCTCGACTATGCCTAGAGCAACGAACACAAAATTGGTATTACGGGGTTAAGAAGAGAGAGGGGTAAGAAGAGTAAGAAAGACCCTGCTGGAGTCAAGAAGTATAAGTAAGACCCTGTTTGAGGCAGGAAGAGTGAGTAAGATCCTGCTTGAGCCAAGAAGAGTGAGTAAGATCCTGCTCGAGGCAAGAAGAGTGAGTAAGATCCTGTTTGAGGCAAGAAGAGTAAGTAAGATTCTGCTCGAGGCAAAAAGAGTGAGTAAGATCCTACTAGGCGCAAGAAGAGTATGCAATACCTAGCTCGAGATGAGAATAGTACCCTGCTCGAGTCAAAAGGAGTAAGAAACACCCTCATCGAGGCAGGAATAGTAAGCGAAACCCTGCTCGATGCAACGCACGCACATACACCCGCGACCTAGTGACCGAGTTCCCCGCCTGGGCAGGGGTAGACCATTTGCCATTTGCAGCCAGGGACACAAAAACCCGAGTATCCTCACCCCACGGGGGGCATCGGAGACAACGTCCGAGGTCTTCTGGGGGAGGAACAATTAACCCCAAAATTGAAATGATTAAGGAAATGATGGAATCGGTCCCGAGTTCAATGCAACAAGAGTAAGAAAGACCCTGCTCAAGGCAACAAGAAGCAAGACCCTGCTCGAGGCAAGGATGTAAGCAAGACCCTTCCAGAGACAGGAAGAGAAGTAAGACTCTGCTCTAGATAAGAAAAGTAAGTTAGATGCTGTCTGAGGCGCTTATCTCACCAGATGACGATGATAAACCCAGCCGCCTTCTTCATCCCATTGTGCTGCCTGTAGTTGATGCTCCACGTGATCGACCACATCCTGTCGATGGCAATGGCCGCCAGGGTGTAACAGCTCGCGTACACGAGGTTGTGGTCAAGAACAACAAAAAAGCCGCAGAGGACCTTGCCAAAGGGCCAGTAGCCGTACATGATGTTGATCGTGTAGGCGTTCATGGCCATGACGCCCACAAACATGTCGACGAACGCAAGGTGCGCGATAAGCGCAGAGAAGGTCGTGCGCAGCTTCTTTTCCACGATGAAGGATACGAGCACAAAAAGGTTTGCCGTGAAGGTGACGCCGACCACGACGAACATGCAGACCCCGAGGGTGATGCGGTCGGAGGGGACGGGCCTGCCCACGGCCGAGTAGTCGTAGTCGGCCGGTGCGGTCGAGGAGGCGGGGGCCTGGGTGAGCAGTGGCAGGGAATGCTGGAAGGGATGGAGGGGCGTGAGAGAAGATTGATTGAGGTGAGGGTCATTCCAGTTAGACGCGTTGTGAGACCAATCTACGGGTGACATGACGCGCTTGTGGATGGGTGTTATGTAAAGAGATGATAGATCAATTGTCTACACTCTAGCGACTGGCACGTAGTTCGCTGCAGAGGGATGTGTATCATCCAGGTCTGCCAGGCGTGGACCAGAACGACATCGCCATTGAAGTGTAGTGGCCTAGACCTACCTTTACATGAAATAGCGAAACAGCAGATTATCAGCGCGCCCCCTAAACCGGCCTTAATGGGCGTATTGTAATGCCCCGGGGGAGAGGCGCCCCTCAGCGGGAACTCACGACTTACTACACTTTCCCTCTTCTCCACTGCTGAAAATCACTACGTAATTTGACCTAATCGGCAGGATTAGATGGGGGTGGGGGGGGGTTGACTCAGGTACTAGAAGGAAAACGGGCGAGTCATGGTTGATGCGTGGTGTCTGAGAGAAAGCGAAAGGAAGAGAGCTTTAACGCTTATAAAACTTGGTATTGACTGCTGCAGACTGTGGTGGGTAGAGATATAGAAGAATTCGACAGTGGGTTACTAATTCTATACTACTTACTACTACTATATTCGTCTATATTAACTTCTCTGCTGTACTCCACCTGGATGCATGCTTATTTAAAGGGATTAAAACGGAGTGCGGATCACTGCAACGGTTTTCATCGCTGTCGGGCGACGGTTCAGTTATCTACACCCTGATCCTACCCTAGCTTTGACCCTAACCCTAACCATAACTCCCTAAATCTAACCCTATTGTCGACGATGTACGTCGACAAAGAACTAGAGGCACTGATCGCTGCTGCGATTGAGTTTAAGTTTAAGATGCCTTAATGCTGTATTACATTGCTTCGTCTATCCTGTCCGGCTGCCTGACGAGGTTTCTGCTCGTCTATAGTGTGTCTGAGTAATGCTTTGTGAACTTAGAGGTGAAATAGTATGTTGCTGAGAGCCTAGTGCAGTGCAGCGGCTTTGGATGGATTTTTGGCAGGACAGGCTATTCCTTGAAAAATTAAAGGAAGTATAAGGGTCTAGTCCTGTGCAATATCTCTCCATCTTTTGCCCGCCATAATGTTTGCTTCTGCCCATTCAAACCAGCAATGGTTGTTCTCGGGGGGGGGGGGGTGGCAGGGATTGCCGGGGGGCGGGGGCGGTTTAAAGATGTCAAGCCCCCCTGTGACATTGAAGGCAAGTATTTTTATGTGTTAAATTGACAGTATAACGTGTCGTTTCTTGGAAGTCAAACTTTTCATCACCCCTGTCGTGGGTGTCCACTGTCCAGCCACCCTCCTGCCCCCACTCCCCGTTATATTTAAGGTAAGCCTCTTCAAGCTCCCGCCCCCTGTTATGTGAAGTAAAACACGTGCAAAAATGTATGTGTGTGGGTTCTTTTTAACTTGTTGGGCTGGGCAATGGAAAAACTGAAGATCATTGGTGATAACATTGAACGAAATGTATGTCAGACCCCCCCCCCCCCCACACAATGGCGTTATATTTTGGGGGGGAAGAGTTCCCGTCAGCACTTCCCCCCACCCCTAATCTCGAGTTTCTACAGAATCAAGCATCGTTTTTTTGAGCAGCCCTCTTTGTTGTGGATCGCTGGAATTGCAACTGGAAGTGCGTGCCGGAGGGGACCAGTTTCTCGCGCAAGATCGTCGCGCAAGGACGTCGCGAAGAGGTTGGCGCCACTTTTCGTAGTGCGAGAAGCGAAACAGCAGCTTGAATAAGCATATTGATATTTGATGCCGGATGCATCCTAAAACTGTTTAACCAGTGGCGGATCAAAGGGGGTCCGGGGGGGGGGGGCTAGAGCCCCAGCTGTGAGGTGCTGTAGGGGCACAAGGAGCACGATTTTATTTCTCATCATATTACGAGCCCCCCTCCCCCCCGTTCGTTTGAGGAGCCCCAACATTGGTAGGTGTATTAGCATTAGGCGCCCCCACCGCTTGCTTGGAGCTGCCCCGTTGGTTTACACGGGTTGATATGTGTAAGCGAGAAAATTTCGTCAGCACCCCCCCCGTAAATTAGATTGCGAAAGGAGAAAACAATAAATTAATGCCATTTTTTGCTAAATTCTTAAATCTAGCCTGCATTTGGGCCTGCCCCCCCCCCCGCTAAACCATCTTAGATCCGCCACTGTGTAGGCCTATAGGCCTAC
>JAQIWG010008103.1:0-11706 GCA_034695025.1 Chamaedrilus cognettii | reverse complement strand
AGAACAGTTAATTTATGGTGGAAAAAAATGCGTTTTCAAACCGGAAAGGAACAGGGGCAGTGTAGGACAAGAACGGAACGGATCTAAATTGTACATCATAGCATTAAGGAAGTCCGCTTGTCCCAGCATGTCAAACAGGGGCGTGTAAAGTACGCAAGCGCTTGCTCAGCACAATCTTGCTGGTCAACGAGAAGGCGAAAATACAATCAGCGTGAGGAAGGGGTGGTTGGCATGAAACTCACCCGCGCAGGCTGTATTTTCGCCTTTTCGTTGACCAGAAAGATTTTGCTGAGCCAAGCGCTTGCGTACTATACACGCCTCAGGTATCTGCTGATCTTACTGTAACATTTCATTTGCAAATTAGTCCAACGCAGGACTTCGCAAACGTGGTGTCACGAATCGCAAAATTTCTTTATCAGTTTTTCTGCGATCAGCAACTTTGTATGGTTAGAGTTTTATACAATCGAATAAAATGTGATTAAAAATAGGCCTACTGTAAAACCTGACATTTTGGCTGCACGTTATTTTTGCTCTCAGAAATTTAGCAGCACTTAATTTTTTCATTTTCTAGGACTGCCTATTATATACAGCTTCTACAGCTCATTTTACGAGCATTAATATTCGCGAGTCTTAGCGATTCGCAAAAATTTAATGTTTTACAGTACTACCACATGGCAGCCCGTATAATTATAGCGAACATGTACTAGGCCAGCGCCGCTAGTTTATCGGGGATGTCCGGAGCCTGGTATGAGGCAAGCCACACATTCAAATGGCCTCACTGCTATGAACACGATGACATGCATCCATGGCTTAATTACTTGGCGATCCTTTCCTTCACACTTTATTAAGGGAAAACAATACCGGTTAAACCTTAACCCCAAACTACACCTAGACAAGCCATAATCTAGCCTAACCCTGATCGTAATCTCTAATCCTGATCCCATTTTTCCAATACTAATGCGTTATGGAAAGGATTGCCAAATATTTTAACCGATATTGAAGGTGAAAATTTTATCAATTTTTCTCAGCTCTCAGCGGCCCGGTTTCAATCCGTGGACCACCACTTTGAGAAGCTCTAGTCAATTTACAAATACTTAACTGCTCAGAGACTTTAATTGCCTGTTTTGCTACTTTTATGCTGTACGCAACACAAGCATATTATTCGCACATTGCAATCATCAATATTGTACATATTCACACACACTGTAAAACATTTAATTTTTGCCAGCACGTAATTTTCGCAAATTTCACGAATCGGCCGAACTCACTAAATTACATGCACGAAAATAACGCTGCATAATCTATTTATAATTGGCAGTCCTCAAAAAACGCGAAAATTAAATGCAGCAAAACTTCTTCCGAGTTAAAACCGCAAAAACAACATGCGGCTAAATTTCATGTTTTACAGTAACTGCTTGACAAGTGTCTATGTGTCTCTGACGTCAGGTAGAGGAGGATCATTGACCATACAGCAAGATCGTCTCAAAGACGACAACAGCCCAATTCAACAAGATGTCCAGGATGTCGCTTCCGACTAGCATCAGTTCAATTAGAAGTTCCAGTACATCGATGACAATTATTATTATTTTGTCTTTAGCCAGCTAAATATGGACTGCAAATTAATTAGTTTACTAAGCTAACTAATATTGTCTAATATTTGTCCGCTTTCTGTATGTAGTCTGTTGCACTTCTCCCGCACCTACGATTCGAGCAAATGATGTTTTTCCATCTCCGTTTGCATGACATATTCTTGGTGCATTAAAAGTGCAATATACATACATATGTACATAATATTGATCGATGTTGTCAAAACGAATGCACGACGGAACATCGAAAAAATGTGACCAGATATTTCAATCGTTGCTGCTAACTTTATTGCCTACAGGTGCAAGAAGTGAGTTGAGTTGCACGGGGGTGACTGAATATTTGGGTGTCAGGAAAGAAAATCCATAATTCCGTTTTAAAGAGAGCAATCCTGCACTATGTTATAGCCTAAGTACAATTTTTTTTATCTAAAGTAGACAACATTTTGGAGTGTTGATAAGTTTTTGAAAATCGTTCTAAATAAATAGCGGCTAAACCACTGTAAATGTGTGAGAATCAAAATCACATAAATTTCTTCATATTTGATAGAATATTGTTGAAGTACGTATCATAACTATATGGATTTTTGAATGAAGTAAAAATTGCATACGGCGGTTTATAAATGTCTTCAAATGTAACGGACATCAGAGCTAGAGACTAGTCAGATGGGGACAAGGATAATTAACAGGGTTAAGTTTAGGAGGCGTAGTACACCTAAAACTGGTTTTTTGGAAATCGTACGCCATATGTGAAAGGGGTAGGCGTAGAGCTACGACTAAAATTGACTGAACGAGGCGTAGGGCTACGTATTTTTTAAGATGCGGTGGCGTAGCGGGTTTGGTGTGTAAGACAGTTACGGATAGCAAATCGTTGTCTATTTTTGAGTCAAAGTAATTATTGCATCACGGAAAGGCACCATAGCTATAGCAGGTCACAGTCATATGCCTATGCTATAAAATAGACAATGACTGGTAAGAATGGGACACAAAATTTCTCCCCCCCCCCGTCGAGAGCTCTAATCGGCAGTGAAAATTTGTGACAGATAGGCCTACGCTTAGGTATGCCTGTTTTCAAAGGTTTAGGCGTAAGACAACGCCTGTT
Source organism: Chamaedrilus cognettii (assembly GCA_034695025.1). Lineage (NCBI taxonomy): Eukaryota > Metazoa > Annelida > Clitellata > Enchytraeida > Enchytraeidae > Chamaedrilus > Chamaedrilus cognettii. The sequence continues at coordinate 9,021 of JAQIWG010008103.1, read as the reverse complement.
TTATACGAAGAGGGCGTAGCGTTACGCCGGTTTCATGAGGCCTAAACCGAACTCTAATAATCAATCACCTGATCATAATGCCAAAAATGTATGCGAGTATTTAGCCCATTTACAAAAAGTTACATTGCGATCATATAATCAACGTGATGTCATGAACCATGATCTGGTAGGTAACTGGTAAGATGTAGGTAAGAAATATGCTTTACAATATCTACACAAAAGTCGTTTCGAAACAGTACTATGGCCGTAGGATATTTTGAAACAGTATATATGGCCGCACAGACATCAGGCTTTTATATGTCAAATTTCGTTTCCAAGTTTTGGTATGCGCATCCCTATATATTTTCGCATGAATTTTTATTGTACCTAGCATATCTTACGTCATAATGATGTCTGACCCGTGACATCAATCATTATGCTATTTAAGGATACGGTCAATGTCTATACATCAGCATGCATGCAATATTAAGGTACTGTATACTGTGAAATTTTCACGTGCATGTAATTTTTGCAGATTTTGCACATCGAGCAAATTTGCGAAAACTGCAGGCAGCAAAAATAAAGCTGCTGGAGCGTATACAATGGGCAGTCGTCAAAAACGCAAAAATAAAGCGCAGCAAAATTTCTGAGACGCAAACCGCAAAAATAACATGCGGCAAAAATTTCATGTTTTACAGTATATGGCAATGTTTAAATTAGAATTACGCACATACCATATATCTTGCCGCTTAATATCTTAACCCAAGTTGCATGTTTCAGGGCTGTATTTGAAATGAAACTTAATCTACATAAATTGAATTGGGCATGTCGGCAAAAGTAATTTAGCTCTGGGTTGATTACTTAACAAGCAGGGGCCTGTTTCTCACACTTTCCATATCTTTAAGCCTAAACTTAATCCTAAAATTGTCTAAGACATTTTGAGAAACAGGCACCTGGTCTATAACATTTTTGGTATTTCAATAATTCATTTAGTCTACCAGCAGTAAACATTGAACATCATAAATAAGTTCACCAAGGGACATCAATATTAATATAATAAGCATTTGCTTATTCAACATCGCGACATCGATACTTGCACGCTTCATGTTCATTAAAGAAATTCAGTCAACGGCACAACATTAACGTTCATAAATGCAAATAATTTATATACAAGGTGGAGCAGTGTAACTAAGCGGTGTAACTGTGTCTGTGGAGCGGGTAACTGCGTGTGAAGCGGTGTAACTAACTGTCCAAGTTTCCACTGGACACAGGAAGTTAAATTGTCATAGCACATCAAGGTACAAGGACAACGATCGATGCGGCATGGCTTCTTAACGATGCCAAAAGGTCGACTCGCTGAATATCAGAGGAGTACTGGTGAGCAGTAAACATTAACTTTCCAGAGAACCCATTCAAGCTAACTTGTAAATTTTTGCTTAAGTTTTCCAAAGTCTGATTAAATTTTAAAACTAAAATTTGTTCCCCGAACAAAATTATGTCCTCATTGATTTACGTATGACTGTGCGAAGTTTCAAAATAACAAAGGGTAAGATTTTCCTAAGAACTTTGTAATTCAAAGCTTTTTCCAAGATGCTTTTGTGAATCAGGTCTCAGGATTAATCCTAATTCTTTTTGTGCCCATCGTGCGTTATCATAAGCAGAAACAAAAGTCAACAGTGCTGCAATTTTGAAGTACTTAACTAATGCGCTGTAATATATTTACACTATGGAAAAAAGTTTTTAAAAAACTGACCAACATCGCCAAAACCAGCAGTCACCTTCCACACTGACTCATTCAGTCGGAACAGAAATGACAACGCGTGTGCAATTCCATTTAAAGAATCGTGCTACAGAACACGTCGACAACTCTCACTATGAAATAGCGAAGAGCATATCCGAACAGTCTGGTGAGCTTCCTACTGTTACAACCACAATGACTCGAGAGGTCATATCGTTGGCTCTGTGTAAAAATTATTCCAAATCGAAAAACGTAAGTTCTCAGGACAGGACGTAAGTTCAGGAGAGCCAAAAGTAACTAACTTTGATTTATTATAAACACTGGTATATTAAAATAGCATCGCAAATGGACGGCACATTACACGATGGATTAGTCTGTTATTCTTTGGAATACACAGTTCAGATACGCTTACAGTTGGAACATTTTTGCACTGAAAGTAGCCGACATGCACCATCGATCATGGAAGTCGGTCAAGAATGTTCCAACAATTGCAAATGAAATATATTTTCACACAAATATTTTCGTTACACAAATATTTTCAGAGAAGCCAAGTTGGAACATTTAAAGTGGTTCGTTGGATGTCGCTACGTGTACTTCAGCACAAGTTAAAACATTCTTTGCAATAAAGATAAGATTGTTATGGAGAGTTTGAGCATCAAAGGTCAATAGCCGGGATTTCAGAGTTGAAACAATTTTGCACCGAGCTAGCGATACAGTCAACAGGACACAGTTAGCAGGCCCAAGCACCCTCCCACACCCAGCCCTCCTTTGTCGACAAACGACGTAACAAGCATCCGAATGGCCGAAGCATTGTGGCCGAGTGGTCTAAGACGCGGAGCTCAAATTACGGGTTTGACAGCGCATTGGTTCGAATCTCGGCCGCAGCAAAGATATTGAGTCACTTCATACACCCTTGGCAAAGGTGGTTTAAATTCGTCAGCCCAGCAAATAATCATCCATTAGGGTGGAGTGCAGTAGTGAATTTAAAGTTGAAGCAGACCTCCTGTTCAAAAAGCCGTTAGAAACACCTCAGTGTCACTCTCCCTCTGACTATGACGCCTGCTCGTCCTTCAGTACGTCGAACTTGAAGAGCGGCTCAAAGCGAAGCGACTCGAAAGGATCCGCCTCCCCCACAATTCCGTCCTTCCCTTCCGCCGCATTCTCTTCCGCTGCAGTTTCTTCCATCTCGCTCGCTGCCAATACTTCCTGCTCCATCTTCACAGCCCCAGGCGGCTCCGTCCCCGCACTCGACGCCCCAGTTTCATCTGCAACCTCGGCCCCCTGAATATCTTTTTCCGACACAGCCTGGTTCACTGCGACCCCACTGCCGTTGCTAGCCTGGTTCAGCGCCTCGGCCCCAGTCTGACTCTGCGCCTCTGCAACCTCCACCCCTTCCTCTCCTTCACCGGTCTTTGTGCGTTTCTCCGCTGGAACTCCTTCGCTCTCATCTTTGACAGCTCGCTTCTTATTTGCACGCCTCGCCCCCTCGCCTTCCTTCTCGCCCTCCTCCCCGCTGTCCGACAACTCAATGACATCCTTCGCCTGACCCCCCCGGGGGGCTGCAGCCCCCCCCTCCTCCTTCGGCGCCCCGCCCAGGGCGCTACCTCGTGAGAAGAGCTCGATGTCCTGGAACGACTTTTTGTACGCAACGAACGCGCGCCAGAGCTTGGTAGCGACCTCGCGCTTCTTCCTCGCGCCGCCCTCCACGCCCGCCATGCCCACCACGCCGCCCACCACGACGACGGTCGTGCGCCTCAGGTCGTCCTTGAGGGACCCGAGCAGCATGCCCATGGACTGCGTGGCGGCGAGAAGCTTCTCCAGCACGGTCCACACGTTGTGCGCGTCAATGCGCGGCCGCCCCCCCGTGGCCCCGCCGCACACCGGCGGGAAGGAGCCAAGATTTGTGTTGATAGCCGCCGCGGCGGGACTCGTTTTCCCCGCCGCGCAAGCTTGTTCCTGATTCCTCGGGGGAATGCCGACGACACCGCCTGACGCCGTGCGTATGTAGATCAGATCATCACGCGTGGAGCCACCGTACTGGGGGCCACCGCCGCCCCGACTCCCCCTTCCACCCCCCCGACCCCGCGGGGTGCCCCCGCCCCCGCGACCCACCTCCCCCTGAACACCCGAGGTAACACCGTCGCCAGCCATTCTGTGGTTTCCTCCCTGGCCGCCGCCTCGCCCCACCGACAGGGGCTTGGCCCCGCCACCCACGCCCCCCCCTCGACGCGAAGGGATGACGGAGGGGGTTGGCTCGAGGGTCTGCAGGGCGGTGATGACTTGGGCACAGTTGTCGATGAAGTGAGAGATGGGCGTCGGGTCACAGACGTAGCAGTGCCACTTGTCGTCCTCGTCTGAGGGCGACATACGAGTAGCATCAGTCAGCATCAATCAGCAACAATTCGCATCAGATCAACATCGGACAGAACTGATCCTGAATGACATTCCATTTACGTTTTACATCCATTTATCTGTGCTAGCACAGAATGCTGATGACGAGGCCTCCCTATCACCCTCAAAGGATATGAGAGAGAAACTTATTGTGAAAAGCATTCAACCTGTGCCAGTACGAAAAATGGATGTAAAACAAAAACGACTATGAGCGCCAATCAACATAAATTATCACCATCAACTATGTTACAAACAAATACGCTAAATCTCAGTGTGGCAAAAACACAAAGGCACCGTAAGGACCCTTGATCGCAATCATATTAAAGCAAACAAGTTACCTAGATTAAACACAAAGAACGACGCCGCTGTACCTGCGTTGAGGATGGCGTTGAGGGCTGCGCGTCCCATGTTGCGACGCACGCACAGCTTGCAGAAAGCGTGGTGACAAAAGTCGCAGCAGATGAGGTCGCCCCCCTCCGCGCACCACCGACATGAATCGTCGAGCCCGTCCTCCCCGGCCCGGATCTCCTTTGTTGTGTGCACCACGTAACACTTCTGCGACCAACACAGGCAACAAGCTTGCACATGATGAAACTTCAAAGCCGCCTTCAGGCTTAATAGTTTTATGCTTCAATGCGGTTAAAAATAAAACTGCATTTTTCACGTGAAGCACCCTCCATTGGATGCTAGAAGTTAAAAGCTCATCAACAGATGATTTTTTTCTTTTGTAGCCTCTTCCAAAGAGGAGGTGATGCCCGATTGCCCCAGCTGATGGTCGCTGGTCATGGTTCCACTGTAGACTGGTAGGCATCGTAAGAATGCATGTGGCGCACGAATTTAACAGCCTTGCTGAAAGGCCCTTAACGCATAGATTCATACTTGCCGGCGCCAGGACTCAAACCAAGATCACTGGACACTCTGTCCAATGCCCTAAGCACTACACTGCAGCGTCTCGATACTTCAATATATGCGAGGAGCTGTAAATAATGAATTCATTCTAGCATAAGAGTCGACTGACCAAGTACGGATTAGAATCTGGTCAGAATCTGGTAGAATGACACAAACCTTGCAAAGGAGAACCTTGAGGACTGGGTGAGTGTGAGCGACGTCTCTGCGCGTAGCAGCGATGTAACCGTGGCACGCTGTACACTGGATGGGCCCCGCCAGCGCCGGGTCTACAGGTCACATCCAAATTACAAAATAACAAGTCACATCAAACACACAAAATAACAAGTAACACCCTAGACATAACACAACAAGTCACATCCAAGATATAAAATAACAAGTCACATCCAAAAGATGACGTCTTCGGGAGCCAAAATAAACTTCAACCCACCATTACACTAATTAACTAGGTCATAGTAAGGTGCCCCTAGCAAACCCGTTGAGGTTACGGCATTCCTCTATATTTTAAGGTTGGCGCCTTATAGTTGTTGGATTGTTTTTATTTTGTGTTTCCTGCTACTTTGCAAATAGCTCTGCACTGCAAGCCAATTCTTTGTTCCCCAGCCTGCAGGGGTTGTTAAATAAATTGCAAACACATTTAAATGAAACAACAAACAGAAGCACGGTAGGTCCACTGACAGATTGCATAGCACATTATTCCCGAGAATACTGCCTAGAAAAACAAAGCCTGTTATATGAAACTGACTGATAGAAACGAGGGATGGGGACTTCTTGCCCGATCCAAACTCTGGACCCTGGAACACCGGCTTGTGCCGCTCCTCCACAGCTTCAGGCTCAACCACAACCGTGCCTACACAAAACATCCTTACGGTACGGTACTTCTTATGGTGTGAATTCGTCAAAATTAATTGTCTCATGCAACAGTTCATATCAACAATATTTCATTTGTTCATGAAAGAAGAGTTGGTTCTAAACAAAAACAGTTCAAATAGTGCAAACGAGATAAAGGAGACACACATAAGTAATGTTCGCATGTGCTCACACCCTTACTTATCCGTTAGAAGTTAGTTAACAATCCGAATTTGCAAATTAATCACCAATATTGTATCAGAGGTTAGTGAAAACAAAGCATCAGCAATTCCGCATACTCTGCTGTTAGTCAACAATAATTCAGCAAGCCGAAGCAAGTCACACTCAAAAGATAATGCAATGATGTGAGTAACCATCAAATAAAAAAGCATCAATCAAATTATCATATATCATGTATCGTGTATATGATAGTTTGATCGATGCTTTTCTATTTTGATGGTTACCTTCAGTAATAATTATTACTTTCAATTATTTCAGTGTAAATTCATAAGATTGATAGGTCTCTAACAACAACATCTACTTCTAAATAGTACATAATTTAGCAGAATACATAAATAGGCGGCCCCTTCTTCCGCTGCGAGTTTAAGGACCATGTGCAGCAACAAAGACTACTACAGTCCGCATCTGTGCCTCGGCTTTACCAAGCACAGAATCACTCCCCCCTCTTGAGTCGCCTTTCACGACTCGCCCGGGGAGCTCTGGGCTGCAGATCAATTCTTTGTTTCCCGACCTGCCGGTGTTAAACTCATAAATAGGCGGCATCAAGCTGAATCGTATGCAGAACTCATTTTTTCAGAAAGAGTAGAATAGTGTGAATTTGTATGCTAGCGCGTCAGTTGGAGCATCCAGATTTTTAATGTCTCACTCTGATTCAAGGAAGTAAACAAAGAAGATACAAATTCAACATTTTACCCCTAGGCTACCACCCCGCTGTAAGCGGCATGTATGGGTAGCCACTTGACCTACACCTTTGACTACCACCCCGCTGCAAGTTGCAGCGGCATATAGGCATATACCGGTAGCCACTTGAACTACACAGTACACATGTCTCATTATGCTCTCCCACTGCCGGTCGAAACAGTCCTATACCACTTGAACCAGAGACATCTGGATAACTTCAACTATAATTTAACTCTTTGACGCTAGCAATAGAACGCGAAATGCATGGGCAAAATTTGTATCAGGTCAAGTTGTATAGGATAACTTTGCGGATCTTCCTGAACCCCTTCCAAATGAGTGCAGATCGAAACCAGATGCAGGAATACTTCATAAATAAACACTTAAATAATTAACATTACGGATCTCCCTTAACAGTCAACACCCCAAAGAAGAGCAGATAAAAACGTGATTCATGACTTAATTAATGAACACTTAATAATGAACCAGCAATAATCTCTTTCAAATCTGACCGTGTCTGGCGCGGCACGATGTGGCTATAATCAAAGATGAAACACAGTTTTGACTTTGAATTTTAAGGGCGCAAAAACTATTCTTATTATATAATTTATAAACCAAGATAAAATATACACCATAATTTAATAGGTCCTGCTTATGTAGTGAAAAATTCATCAATACAATAAGTTTGGCAAATACGAGTGTAGAATAGAACGTCTGAATATCGCATTATTTTCAGACATCATTATTATAATGACTGAAATTCTCATCACAGATCTTTGTGACTTTGTGTTTTTTTATTTTCTTTCAAAAATTTCAGTGTTAGACTACGCTAAGGGTCAATCTGCGTGCTCTAAATTTGAAATTATCAGATCTATGCAGTATCTGCGGCATAAATCTTACAATCTAACGCAGGCTTCAAGTTTCTAAAAGATTATGATCAGCCTAATGGAGCAGTCTCCAATTTCTAGGATGATCTTCACATTTCTCTCTTCCAATTCTTTTCTCTCCAAAGCGAGGGGGCACAAATAGGACACAGGGCTCCATTGGAGCCCAGGAATTGGAGTCTCAAATTGGAGATGTGTTTGCACCATGATCCCTTAGCCTGTTTTAGACCTGCAAAGGATGCAGACCAACCATTAGATCACACTCACCAATTATACCAGTAGCACAATTCTGCATTATCCATCCACACCGCTATTACGCTGTAACGCCATAATTAAGCCGCAATGACACCCCATTTCAAATCACGTAAACTGGATACTGAAACTCTAAGCATAGACCACGCACAATTACACCAGTATACCTTCAGGCAGCAGGGGGTTCTCCCCCCCTTCATTCCCCCCACCTGCCCCCACAGCCTTTCCTTCTCCCTGCCCCCCAGAGACAGTGGCACCCCTAGGGTTGACGCCGAGTCCCTCTAGCAGTTCCTCCGGTATGCCGTCCTGGAGGTACTCGTCGACGAGGTTGCTGACCTTCCCCTCTGCCTCCCCTGACCCTTCCTCCGGCTCCGCCCCTTCCCCGTCGGAGTCACCGACATGCCGGTGAGTCTTGGTCGGCTTTCTGAACGGCGTAAAAATAACAGAAAAGAAAAAATGTTAATCAATTCAGTCATCAATCAATATTAATCAATCAATCAATAAAGGACCACTTATATAGCGCCATAACATGACGTAAGGCATCACAAGAGCGCTTTACAGTCACACCTAGCCATTCTAGCAGTTCAAGCTACTATCATGCACTGTCAAATTGGAGCAAATTATGAATAGAATAAAATTCAATAGTCATGAAACTTAATCAATATTACCGTATATAACTAGCTAATATTAATAAATACTTTTCATGTAGAGCATCTAGAGCGTGCTATAATTTTAAACTATACAACAAATATGAAACACTATTTTGAGAGTATCTAATGCATGCTATAGGTTGCTATTATTTCTCTTCCAATCGATACGTAGCTACCGCATGCCTTCTACAAGCACAAAATAAAACAAACATCTAAAAAGCATTTTCAGTAGACTACAAGTTCACCGTACTTCATTTTTATATTTTGTATACATTTTAGAAGCACATTCTAATAGCTGTTCTACATTTTTGCCATCTTGCCATCGATGGCCACCAGCACAGCAACCCTATTCCACTCAATGAGTAACAATAACACTAAAAAAGCATTTTCAGTAGACTACAAGTTCACCGTACTTCATTTTTATATTTTGTATACATTTTAGAAGCACATTCTA
>JAQIWG010008102.1:0-11706 GCA_034695025.1 Chamaedrilus cognettii | reverse complement strand
CCGCTACTAGCCTATTCCACATATAGTCTTGTGCTATGTCATAGGATTCACTGCTAGTAGTTATCATTAATAAACCACGTGCAATTTTAGTAGTTAACGTTGCTTTAAAAGTAGGCCAAACAATAGGCTTACAAACGTCACAACAGTCACAAATTAGTAAAAACTTCCTTTCCTTTCAAAAGTTACGAAACTTCTTTGAAAAAGTCAAAAAATCGTTTTGAACAACGCAGTGATGCCTACACAAGGAGCGTGTCGGCCTTATGGCTTTCCCGTCAATCTCCCAGACCTAAATTACTTTTTCTATCATTTGTGGTGAGCCAAGCATGAACACTATCAAGCAAATAATGCAAAATTGATGAGAAACGAGACTGACAGCCGCAGGTAACTGAAAGCGATGTGGGTCGACTTGCTGGAAGAATTGCTCGCTGAAGCTATGCTTCAAAAATTACCTCCTGTCTTCGTAATTTTTGTTGTACTATTAGCCTAGTAATAATAATAGCATAGCTCACCACAAATGGTAAATTTAGGTCTGGGAGATTGCCGGGGAAGCGCTAAGGCCGACAGGCATCCAATGCTCTTTGTAGAGGATTCAAGGTGTTGTTCAAAACGATTTTTTTCTACTTTTTTAGATAAGTGTCGTAACTTTTAAACTGAAATTCATTTCTTTTTGAAAATTCACCACTTTGTGTCAAATTATCTCAGGTACAAACCCTGAAAGAAGTGAGCCAAAATATTTCAATTTGGCAAAAGTTATCACGAAATCACTAGGGGCACCTTTTTATGACTCACCCTGTATGTGCAAAGTTCAAATGTAATATAAGTGATTTACATTTGATATAATAGCACATTCAACAACATTCCCCCAAAAAACCCAGACCAACAAATTAATAAAAATATTAGCCAATTCATTTCAAACAATGTTATAATAATTCAAACGACAATAATTGCTATCAAATCATTAAATTTATAAACAGTTTTTGAACAATATTAAGTTCTTACTATTGTTCATCATACAATTTAGACAGTATAATCACCATCAGCTAACTGTAAAACATGAAATTTTCGCGCGCATGTAATTTTTATTTATTTCGTGAATCATTCAAACTCAAGGTAATATAAAATACATGCGTCAATATAAAACTGTAGAAGCTATAGGCTATATACAATGGGCAGTTCCTAAAAATGTGAAAATTAAGTGCAACAAAATTTCTATGTGGCAAAAGGGCTAAATAGCGTGCAGGAAAAATTTCTAGTTTTGCAGTATATATTGCTACCAATATTATAAAGTTTAAAATAGCTCTTTACACACTATTTAGTTCCTTATTGTTCTTGATCCAACTTAAAAGAGTAATCATCAGCAATATATTTAACACACAAAAATAAAATTACCCAATCACCCCTAAATAACTTATTTTTATCACAGCTCCACTTAATCTTTGTCATACAAATTTTGAAGTTTCATGGCTTCGCAAAGCATCCACTCAAGCCTCCTCCTCGTCAAGCAGCGAGCCGCGACGAGTCTGTCTAGTATGTTTTAACAAACATTAAAACTAGCAAAAAGCAACAAACCCCCATGACAAATATTTAACTCAAACTAATGCAAATATCATAATTTAAATCAAACATATTTTAGTCGATGAAGCCCCACTCAAGTTTGTTAGGACCTACATCCAACTAGGCTACTTCAAGAACTACTGTAAAACATGAAATTTTTGCTGCATTTTATCTTGTGGTTTTGACTCAAATTTTGCTGCATTTAATTTTTGCGTTTTTTGAGGACTACAGCGTTTGTTTTCGCACGTGTATTTTTTGCAAAGTATTCGCAAAAATGACATGCACGCAAAATTTCATGTTTTACAGTATTACCATTAGCCAGCTTAAAATTAATTCAAACGCTAGAACAAACAACAAAAGCAAACGACAAAACAAGGCATTAATAAGATATAAATGAAATATAATTTATACATCATAAACCTATGTTCAATCAACTATAAGAATCACAAGATTGGATTGTGCATTTCATAGTTCTTCTAATCAGTGACCATTGAAGTTGTTTAAATACAACAACACATTATAACCAAATCAAATCAAGGACGCCATCTACTTCTAAATAATATCACAAAAAAGCAAGCTAGGCTAAGTCTACATTGTGGCATATATACTAGAGATATACTGTGTACACTATAGGCCTATAGGGCAATAGCAGCGCGCAATATAGTCGCCGCGAGAGTAGGCTAGAACAAGTGCATGCATGATGTAAGGCAGTCGTCTACAGACTGCGGACTGGGTAGTTGCGTAGTTACTGTTGTGTAGTGACTCAGTGGTCATCAGAGTTGTCATACCTGTAGGAAGCATTGTCCTCTAGCCGATACTAGCCTATTACACATCTAGTCTTGTGCTATGTCATAGGATTCACTGCTAGTAGTTATCATTAATAAACCATGTGAAATCTTAATAATTAACGTTGCTTTAAAAGTAGGCCAAACAATAAGCTTACAAACGTCACATACATGTAGCGGAGTTGAATTCAAAGATTGTCTGCGGGGTTCATTGCCATGCCGGGCCATGCAGGCACAGTAGCTCTATCCATCTCGGGAGCAAACTGATTTCCAGTTACCAGCGCGTGATTTGCACCACCGATAGTCGCCTGGCACTCCGGACAGCGACTCAGCTGATTTGCCCCACCGCAATCGCCGATGGCATAAATGTGCCCTACAGCATTGACAGGAACATGGATTAAAATCTTAGGCATATAGTCACGTTAACGATCTCTATGTCTCAAATCTTGCTAACTTATTTATTCAAGGGTAAACAATGAATGATTCACTTCTACTCAAAATCCATATTTCGTATGCACTTCCAATTTAAATTATATCAGCTAAAATATTTAAAAGGCATAACAATTATTGCTTTTGGATGATTACATTAAACACGTGAATAACAAGAATCACTGGATGACCCAGGAGAGATGGGGGGCGGCTGAAGCTGGATTAAAAAAATTAATTCCAAAAAAGTTCTGTCAATAACTCAATAATTTTTAGTTCACGAGACAATTTAACCAAATCTTACGAACAAACATAAAGAGAGCCTTCCTATACGCCACTGTTTTAAATGATTGAAAGTCTAAACTTTGATACCACCCATTACCTATTACTGCAGTTTGGTTAGCTCAGTTGATAAAAGCCATGGCCTGTCAACCAAAAGGTCTCAAGTTCAAGATACGACGAGCCTTGTCAACTAGTACAACTAGTACTGTTGTGCACACGGTGATCGAGAATACTATTGGCCGTGTCTGGCTCTACTAAGGCAAAAATGAGTACCAGGCCCTCGTTTCCTGCAAAAATTAACAACGTGTAGCGAAGCTGTAGGCCCTGTTTCCAACTTTCCACACATTGAATGGATGTTACTAGTCATTGCGTGCTCAAAATTCGACATGAGGATAAGCTCGCTATGAGCCATATTGACTACAGTAATATCCTGTAAGATAGGCGTAATCTTCTCCTTCTGTCATCCAATGTCAGCCCAGCTGCCGCAGTCTCTTTGTGATCTTTTTGAAGTAATATCTGTGCACTTCTCAGTCTGAATCTTGTGCCATTACACAGATCCATTATGAGAAACATACTAACAAAATGCGACAAGAGAGTGATCAGTCGCTTATGAGATCACTGGTCCACTGGATATTGATGAAAGGTGCCAATTTAGTATAAACAATGCAAACTAACCGTTAGGGCACTTGAACCAATGTCCTTGTCCCATGCCCATTGCCTGAACAATCTGAATCCTATCCGCCTCTGAAATCCATAGCCCATCCAATGCTTGCTTCACCATCTTCACCAGATCCCTTACAGTTTTTTCTCCACCCACAGTGAGTGCACTCCCATTACGTAGCATATCGACGGCCTTTGCAAATTCCAGTCTCAGAGCTCGGGTGAGCTTTGGGTGACTCCCGCCTCGCATTTTGCCTTCGATCTCCAAACAGTTCACTACCAAATCAAGCCGTACGAGTTCCATCTCAGCTTCACTGCAAAAAAATGTTAAGTCCAAAAGAACTTCATTGCAGAAAATCAAAACAGAATATCACATCTACAGACAAAAAGATCTAATCTATGGTTTCAACAAAAGAACAGCATGGGGCAGTGATGTGGCATATAGGTTGTGGGCTACAAACTGAAAAATAGTACAGCCGAGTTGAATAAAAAGCAATGAAACCATGCAAGAGACAAGAAAACCGAGAAGAAGATTAATTTAAATTTGATACAATCTTATTGAAAAGGATATGCAATGCGCATGATGCAACAAAAAGAAACGACGATCAGACAGTAGAAGATGTGAATGTCCGAGACCTTTCAAATGACAAAACATAAAGAAGAAGAATTGGATTATCTACCTTCGTTCCTGTTCACTAAGATGTATTCGCCCCGGGCGGCGTAGCCACGCGTCCATCGCGTGTCCGTCATCCCGCACTTCTCTAAAGCTCCGCCTTGTTTCTTCGTCTTCACGGCTGAGCTTATTTATGGACTCGTCGAGAGCTTGACTCCATTTAGCAAAATGCTCCGCAAAATTGATAATATTTTCGACACAGTTGAGTTCCTCCGTTGAAGGTTCTCCATCCTTTAGGCGATCGTCATACCAACTGAGACTTTTGCGGAACAGCGCTGGTAGAGTGCGAAGTTTGCAACGAATTGCATCGCGCTTGGTGAAGTTTATTGCTGCGACACCTATGACTCGACGCTTCACGGCTTCGATGTCAGCAAGAGTCTCGTTGATGATCGTGCTGTAGCGGAGACTTCGACGGATTGGTATGCTGCACCGCGGACATTTCTTGAGTTGGATGTCGATGCTGTCACCCTGCGCTCCTGCTCCACCTCCCGCATCACGCTGCTCCATCCATTGGTCGAGTCCTTTCACCTCAAATACATGCCTACCATAGAACCATGTAGCAATTAAATTCAACAAATAGTTTCAAATTAAAATTAGAATTAACCACTTAATACAGCGTTAAAATTTTGTTTATAACTCCAGGGTGATGAAAAACTTGTAGCATCAAATGCAAAAATTAAATGCAATAGCGAAAGATGCTTAAACCAATTTGGAATCAGTTAGTTAGCTCAATCTTCATACACAACAATGATAGCCCAGTGTCTGAAAAATTGCTAACAGCTTGCTTATATGTACATCACATTTTAAAAAATACAACAATGTAACATAGTTTAGATGCTAGCATACATTTCCCCCCAAAATAGTAAATATTGGCAAATTTATGCTACATACAGTGTACCTACCTACAATCTTCAAGTTGAACGAATCTTGCTCCCTCCTCATCCTCCTCTCCAAAGAACACTTCCCTCAGTTCCGCTCCATCGCACTCTCCGCACTTGAGCGGACAAATATCTCCACACATTCCCATGCACGCGTGCTGGCACCCAAGTCGTTTTGCGCAGGCGCGCTCGCACCGCTCCTCTCCGCACGGCTCATGACAGAGACGCGTGCAGCGTGCGTGATCGCACACGCGCCGACATGATTCACGACACGGCGCACACGGCTGTCCACATCTGCAAATATTCATGCCAATTGCTTCGTATATCTTCTGCTAAAAAATTGTCAAATGCACGACAAAACAGAATATTTAGAATTTAATAAAATGTACAAACATAAGAAAAGATAGACACTAGTAAAAAGTAGATCAAGCAGATCAAGCTTTCTTGACGTTACGTTACTAAACAAAGTCATGTTACTTCAATTTTAGCACACGCTAAAACTAATCAAGCTGATCATATAACTTTCGTAATGCAGCGTACATTTGCTTAAATAACGCATTTTTATGTTCTTGATAGCTGATGGATGGTAAAAAGAGAGCTAAACACTGAGCACTAGTACTAATAATATGAAGCAAAACAGAACATAATCATGAACATGCTTGATGAATACCACACCTGCGCGGGCAGCGACTGTGCGCGCAGCTGTTCTCGCACGGCTTGGCGCACGGCGGACAGTTTCGCGTGCACGGTTCTTCGCACTGATGTCCGCACACGAGCGTGCGGCCGCACGGCGACTTGCATGGTGCGTGCAGCCTTCCGCCCATGCACTCCCCGCACGTACCAGCACAGGGATGCTCGCATGAAAGAATCGCGCGGCATGGCTTCGTGCAAAGAAGCGGACCGCGCAAAGCGTGGCATGGCGCCTCAAAGGTGTGGCCGCAAGCGCCGGTTTTAGCAGAAGGGGTCTTGCACTTTGTTGTGTGGTCATCGCCACAGCGTTCCGCGCAGAAATGACCACATTGCAGCTTGCGACGACACGCATCACGACAGCTGAAAAAGCAACCAAGAAGATATCAAATTTCTGTTCATCAGCGGAGTTTAAATTTTAAACGAGTACTAATAAATGAACAAATCAAACAAAATCAAAATACTAGTAATATAATGAATGATACAAGTAAACAATAAAAAATGAATTGTATGAATTGCATTTATAAATCTCTGCCAAAAACAGCAAAATAACACTGAAGACTTAGATTATAATGCAATAAGTATACAGGTTAAGTGCTATTCAGTGTGCATATATTTGCTTGTATAATATTCTTCACACTCACTTCGAGCCGATTAAAGTATTGACTCAAGAGTTCTATCGATGTAAAAATACCTGAATTCAGCGACGGGCTGGCTACATGGAACAAGCTGCCGATGCCCACAGTCAAGAACTCGTTCCACACGGATCTGACATGGGCCACAGCTGGCATGGCACGGCTTGCGACAGCGATGATCGGGAGTGCCGCAAATGTTCTTATCACAGATCTTTTTACATCTACGGGGAAGACATCCGACAGCCGATAGTTATGAAACTGATCTTAGGATCACACACCACCAATATCATACAACATTGCATCTTTGGCTGCAACTTTAATCACTAATAGTTTTGAAAAAATCGTTTAAAATATTGAAAATAAAACAGATACAAATTAACCTCTAAAAGAAATCTGCACGATCAGGGACGCCGAAACGGGGGGGGGGACAGGGAGCAATGTTCCCCCCACTCGCGAATGTGGGAGGGCATACGTATGTTTTTGCCCACGTCCCCTCCCCACATTTTTTTGGTTTTAAGGCGTGTTCGGGGTTTCATTAGTGGTGTGTATCCTGAAAAGTAGCTCCGATTTTGAGAGCCTTTAAAGAGAAGAAAAGTTCCTGTCGGCACTCTCTCCCCCTCCTGCTCCCCCGCTCATGAATTTTGACTGGACGGGAAAAAGTGAACTTCCCTGACTTTGTGCCCACTCTCAAAAACGTTTTGGCGTCCCTGTGCATGACTATGCAACTTATAGTTTATATACTTATCTTATATCAGATTGAGCATATAAGTTATGTACTTATGTGCTCAATCTGTACTCATCTACAATAAACACGGAATATTTTCAAGAACTTGTTTCATACTTGGTTCATCATATGAAGGCAGCTAGCTCAATTTTTTTTATGAACCTACCATAACCAATACCATACATATCTTATGATATATGCCTATAATGTCTGACAAAATGTGAGTTAACTATTTTTTTCAACACAGTTTACCTCCAATCTTTCATGTTCTTACTATGTTCAATATATGTACAAGCCAATCAGAACTTAAATTCTAATTGGCTTGAAGAATTCACTGCCATTTCTTACCTATAGCCCTTGTGGTCGGCGTCATAGCTGTGACAGACACGATCACAAACATGGCCGCAGTTCAGTCGATATCCGCACGCACGCATGCACCCTCCCTCAGGAGCTTTATCAAAATCTTCTTTCCCTCTCGCCTCGATGCGCGATTCCGTCGGGTGATTGGCGCAACGCAGCATCAGTGCAGGTCCGCACGCATCTGCATGTCTTGCGTGCTGCACTACACGTGACCACAGATTGCTGTGGTGCGCGAGGTGCGAGAAATTCCCGACAGCGTAGAAGCCGGCTTTTGCGCGAGAGATGGCGACGCAGGTTCGGTTGTCATCGGCAACAAAGCCAATTTTTTTTCCGTGACCGCCAGCTGGGTTTGCAGTCTCTGGGGCGCTGCGGACTAACGATAGGAGTACGATACGATTCTCTTCACCCTGGAGATGGAAAGCAAATAAAACATAATTAAAGAAAGTTGAAGTGTTAAGTGCAAAATTATGCAAGCAACATATTAAAAAATGTAAATAATTTTTTCAAGATAATTAGAAATGTTGACACAACCACTGCTACTACAACTACTGCAATTCATGCTGATTTTTAAATGTTGTATTAAATTCAGACTTATTTCAAATGCAATTTGCTCTGTTTGTAACGAGGTATCAAATTGTCTAAAATTTGACTATAGGACACGATCAGATATCCATTAAAAGCATCATGCTTTCATTAGCACTGTAGATAACTAAAGAACAACCAATAGAAATGAAATTGAATATGAAATGTAATATAAATGAAATAAAAAAATTTTTGCTTTTGCCAAAAAAATTTTGATACAACACCATAGTTCATTTTTCAGTTTGTTTAACATGCCATCCCTTGTTTTCTTGTTTAACATGACACCTGTCCTCCACCCAATAAAAGCACCATGATGGATTCAGGCAGCAGATAACGAGAGTAGTAGTACCATAAATATGAACAAAGTCCACAGCCATTAAATATCCGATACCACCCCGCAGCTCAGTTTTATTTTATTTAACACGCATCGGACCCCTAACGCACCTGATAGTTGTCCACCGGACACACACGCACCCCTTCAAACTGATCGCGCGGCATCATGCGGCGCAGAAGGAACATTTGCCCGGCATACGGTGTGAGAATGGTGATGTCTTCGCGCGGGTAGCCCTGCAGCAGGAGATAGCGGCAGAGCGCAACCACGTACCGCGCCTCAAACTCGTTCTCTACGCTCTTCAGCTCGTCGTCTCGGTACTCCTCAAACTGATGGTCCACCAGGAAGAGATTTCTGCAAAAAATAAAGCAGCCATATGTTACACACCAGAACCGTGACTAATGATAATTTCAAAGATTTTTTGTAACTTTATGCATAAGTCAGGGCTGTCAGTGCTGACCTCAGGGCTGTATGGTGACTTACGATTTCAAAGATCTTCTTAACTTCTTCTTCAAACCTCAAACTTCACACTTCTTCTTCTTCAAACTTCTAACTTCTCCTTCTTCAAAGATCTTCCTAACCAATGTCAAAAATCTTCTTTACTTTATTCAAAAGTCAGAGTTTGTGTAACTAATATCTATTCTCCGCAATGAGGTCATGAGTTTGGTTTATAAAATTTGAAATAAGAAATTGAATTTCTTATGAACTTCTTAAAACTGCGATTTTCTAAGATGCATTTGTAATCAGGCTCATGCTACATAGCCGCAATCCTGTTTGCCAGACCGGTAGACATCCGATTCAATACTTTCTGCATCTTTCTGCACTAATACATCCCTTTAATAAAAATCAGTTCTCATTTTAAATATAAAATTTAAAATATTTAATATTTAAGTTTTATATTTATAATATTATTAAATTGACGCAACACCGTAAACGTGACAGATTATGACAATAGAGGCAAAAACAGAAAATGATTTATAATACAAATGGGTAATAGTCAGCGAAATTGTTAACAAAGTGCATCATTGCCTTTCTTCACTGAGTTTCCTTTACCTCTCAACGCCGCGAATGTTCTCGTATCTCGTCACTGATTCATCATCCACAAGCTCCGGGTAGATGATGCGCACGAGGTCCGCGATCTCCGGACGCATGCGGTGCTGGCGCGCAAGAGTCTCCACGGCGAGGTTATTGAGAACGAGCCGCTCAAAGAGAGAGTACTTGAGGTTGTAGCGCTCTCCGAGCTGATAGACGTTTGTGCTCGGGCGCAGCTGTTTGTGGTCACCGATGAGTACGAGGTGTTCACAGCCGGCACTCAGCGTCGTCACTATGTGAGCCTCAAGCACCTTCAGCAAAATTGAGAATTACTGCAGAGAACAATTGTGTACTGAAGAATCGTTAATGTACGACACAATATTATCGCATTGTTAAAGCGAGAAAAAGGAGGTTCCATATTTAGATAAAATGCGAGCATGCCAATTTATTATTAATTTATTTGTGGCAAAAAAAGTGTTGCGCAGAAATAAATAACTTGTTATTGTTTAAAATATATAATGCACTTATTAATAAAAGTAAAAGCATAAACCCAAGCAGGATAATTATGCTCTCTAAACTAAACTGGGTCTCATATTTGAGGTGCCGTGTCTGGAGAAATAAATTTTTTGAGCAGTTGGCGATTTTTTCCATTTGGCAAAAGCCCTTGGCAAAGTTTTAATTGATCCTTCGTTCTTGGAGGCTCAATTACTGGCTTTATTACTGGCTTATTACTGGCTTTATGGTGATGAACAGAGCAAAAATTTTATATATTTGAGTGCACCCGAAAGGAACAACTGTGCAACAAATTTGGCAAAAAAAAGTATGGCCTGGCCTAAAAAGAATACTTTTGGCGTATTTTTTGCGAATTTTTGCAAGACCCAGATCAGGCCCTGTCCTCAACGAAGTAAGATCCTCAACTAAGTATGATCCTCAACTAAGTATGATCCTCAGCTATATAAGATCTTCAACTAAATATGATCCTCAACTAAATATTGTACTGAACTAAATATGATCCTCAGCTATATATGATCCTCAATTACATATGATCCTCAACTAAGTATGATCCTCTCTAAGTATGATCCTCAACTATATACTACACCCTATTCCGATAAAAATGATAACACTTTCAACTTGTCATAACTCGGTAGAAAGTTATCAGAGATTGGTCTGAAATTTCACACACAACAACTGTAGCCATATCAACACCAACCTGGAAATTTGTAGCGAAACAGGAGTAATTTTGACAAAATTATGGCTGTTTTAAAAAAGTGCCGAAAAAAAGTCTCCACATTAGTTGTTACGTATTGTGCCCTTACAGTCCAGTGACAACCAAGCAGACCATAAATTCAGTCACAACTGATGTTCAAATTGTCCTCCTTGGTTGCATCCACATAACAAAAGACGTGGTTATATCCGTTAGACCCTCAGATATGGAGTGTAGCATGGATCAAGTAATCAAACAGTGGGGTCCCCATCTTCTGTCATGTGTATGCAAACAAGGAAGACACTATGAACATCAGCTGGGACTGAATTTCTGGACTGCTTGTTTGCAACTTGATATAAAGCACACAATACGCAGCAACTAATGTTTGAAACTTCTCTTCTCTGACTTTTTTAAAACAGCCATAATTTCGTAAAAATGACTTGCATTTCTGGACAAATTTCCAAGTTGGTGCAGATATGGCTAGAGTTTTTATGTATAAAATTTCAGACCAATCTGATAAACTGTTGACTGAGTTATGATAAGCTTAAAGTGTTATCATTTTCATTGAGACACGATGTATATATGATCCTCAACTAAATATGATCCTCAACTCAACATGATTAACTAATATGATCCTCAACTAAATATGATCCTCAACTAAATAGGATAGTCTACTAAGTATGATCCTCAACTATATATGATCCTCGACTATATATTATCCTCAAGAACTGTGTATGAAACTCAACTAAATATGATCCTGAACTAAGTATGATCTTCAACTATATATGATCCTGAACTATGCATGATCCTCAACTTAATATGATCCTCAACTAAATATGATCCTCAACTAAATATGATCCTCAACTAAATATGATCCTCAACTAAATATGATC